>JAHPZR010011649.1:10000-30000 GCA_019787425.1 Platygyra sinensis
AGACTGCGCAGTACGGACTGGAAATCATCTTTAAACTAGTCCAGGTTTTCTACAGACATTAAAGTGAACTAAGTAAATACGTAAACCAAACAAGTGAATGATTGTACAGATAATCCTTACCGACTGTTTCGATCGGCCAAGCACAAATATCCATAGTTCTTCCAAAACAACAACATGAAAGATCGAAAAATCCAAGACAACCTGCATGCTTCATAACACGTGATACAAACCCACGATACGTCATACACAGGTCCGCAAAATGTGCGTAATGGTAGCTACATAAAGCTGAATAAAAAGATAGCTTTGTTTCTGCAATGTACAGCTATTTGTTTGTTGTCATCTGTTTTGCCTATGTGCAGATGTTATGCACCTAACTGTGGTGTTTGGGGAGATAAATAACCGTCCACTGGACACCATGTCAAATAACTAACATTGTTTAATGGCCAGTACTGAAATACACGCTTCTTGGCCAAAGCACATGGTAAAACCATGTGACACGAGAGAACTAGTCAACATACATAACACCTATCTTATTTTGGGAAAGGCCTGGTTGTCCAGAACTACCGAATAATTATAAATAATCAAGAGACTATGAAGGTGTCCTTTGAAACAATTTAGCAATTATTGAATGGGGCTGAGTAGAATATGAAGAATTCGCAGATCAACGAGGGCGTTATCCACTGTTATCCACAGAGGCCGAAGGCCGAAGTGGATAACACCCTCCGAGAACCGCAGAATTCTTCATATCCCACCAAAGTCGAATTCAATAATTGCTTTATTGTTCATTCAAAATATTTCCCCGTTCTTAAAGAAGTTTCGCCATTTCGCTTTTTTGTTTTTCCGCTCACCAAAAATAAGACAACCTCGTCCCCAGGTCAATGATCTGCAACGGGCTGCAGTTTTGACTTTTTGATGAATTATGCGTGTGGTTTTAACCAATCAGAAACCAACCTCGTTCCCAGGGCCTTTTCCCTTTTCCCTGAGAACGAGGTTGATCAGAAACGGGAAAATATTTTGAATAGCTATTAAAAACATTTATAGAATGAGGTTTTTATATCCAGGATAATCAAGGACGAGGTAAGGGTCCTCAGACCAAAGCCGAATGCTGAGGCTGACAACCCTTAATTACATCGACCTTGAATATTCTGGATATCGCAAAAAAAGAATCTAATAATTGTTTTATTATACATTGAACAAAGAAATGGAAGTCATGTTTTTGCTTCTTCGCTGAGGGGAAGCAGCACAAAGCGTGCCAACTTGGCATGATTACGTGTGACCTTGATTGTTCTTGACATGATTATTGTATGATCTGCAGTTTTGACGTCATGAGTGCTGATTTTGAAAATTCACTGTACGCTGTCGGCCAATCAGAAGACTTAGAGATTCAATGTGTAATAATTGTTTAATGTTAGTCCTCACTAACAATAACTTAATTAGCCCCAGATCCTCTGAACAGACTCCAGGTCAGTTGTTTTGACATCAGCTGTCATCTGAACTCTCCTCGTTTCTCATTCGCTCATTCTAGTTGTTTGATTTAAGTTGTTTGATGGAAATATTTCTACTCCCCCTGTGCGGGATGCTAATTAATCATAGGTCACTCCCCAGCAATTTGCCAGGCTTCCCCAAAAATATACCGGTCCCCATTTTAACATTTTCTTTAAAATGCAACGTTAGCGAAACATCTACTAATCGTGTACGTGAAACAATTTTTTGTAACCAAATCTGCATACAGGAAAATATATAATTTCTGACGTTTGAGGGACGAATTAGTCGGAAATTATTATTCTGACGGCACGTTGGAGAGACTCGCGGTGCATCTCGGGTTGCTTTAGGACTATTTAAGGTTTTGGCGGGAGATTTAAGTCATTCTAGGTCGGTCAGTCGGAGTGTTCGCCCGCTTTTTTGGGCTTCCGATCTCCCGCAGTCATGTCAGTTTCAACTGAGGTTCAAGAGTTTATTTATACGTCCTTGGCTGAAAATAATAAGTCGTTGTTAGACCAGATCTCAAAGTTAGTAGCAGATTCGGCTGAAAGTATTAAACGTTCCAGCGTGGAAGCTGCTGATGACCAGTTGAGGGAAATCAAGAAGTTACGTCGAGAGGAACCGAAATCGTTTAAACGCAAAGGCAACGAGATCCAGTACAAGTTTAATCTTAAGCTACAGGATACCTTGGATGAGGTTAAATCTCATCTTGAGTCCAACGCAGTTGACAAGGCTAAATCCTCGCTGTCAGAAGGTACGTCAATGCTTTCTGAAAGGCAGAAGCTTATCTTACTAGCAGACAAATCGGATTTTGGCTGGAAAACTGTCGAGCAATATACCCAGCATGAGTTAGCTGACAACGAGGAGGACGGCAAAAAGATCCGCCGTGCCGAGGAACGAGCCGAAAAAGCTCTTAAGTCCGAAGCTTCCAAGAAACCTATCAACCAATCTTCATCTCTCAGTCGCCCTTCCAGTTCCTCACGCTTTTCTTCCCAGTATTCCAGCAGTTCTTCGTCTTTTGGTTCCTTCCGTAACCAGCGCCATCGGCTGTCCTATCCTCGTTCATCCGACGTTCCGTCAAGGCCCGGTAATTGTTTCGCATGCGGCAGGTTTGGCCATTGGAGGTCTGAATGCCATCAAGTCGCCCGTTCTGTTTCTAAAGGTATTTCAGGTAACAGATGACAAGACGGTGACAAACAAAGTAAGTCTGAATTTTCATTTCTTACTTCCCCTTGTGACCTAGTTGAAGATTTATCAGAGGATTCCTCTCAAGAATCAAAGAGCTTCGAGCTTGAGTTTGAGATCCCAGTTGTGAGTGCTCCTGTTGTCCAACCGATTTCTGTTAAAGGCAAATTGTTTAGATCCATTCAGCATTGGGAATCTATTGGTGCGCCGGATTTTATATTATCTGTCATCAGAAACGGTTACAAAATCCCTTTTATTTCCACGCCGCCGCCTCGCCGTTTCACGAACAATGCCTCAGCCCTTAAAGAAGCAGATTTTGTTAATGCAGCTATCTTGGAACTCTTACATGACAATCGTGTCGAGGAAATAATTTCTCCGCCTGACATTGTCAATCCGCTATCTGTTTCAGTTCAACCTAACGGCAAGAAGAGGCTTATTTTGGATTTGAGACACATTAATCTGCATGTCTACAAACAAAAATTTAAGTGCGAAAATTTGCATACCATTAAAAACACTTTTGCAAAAGACTTTTTTGTTTTCTCTTTTGATTTAAAGTCAGGTTATCATCACGTAGACATTTTTCCAGATCATCGTGAATATTTGGCTTTCTCTTGGGAGTTTGTTCCAGGCCACGCGAGATTTTTCCAGTTTACTGTTTTGCCTTTTGGGCTTTCCAGCGCTCCTTATATTTTCACCAAGTTGCTTAAGCCTTTGGAGACACATTGGAGGGCGCAAGGCATTCCAATCGCGATATTTTTCGATGATGGGGTTGGCGCTGGTCCATCGTTGCAAGTTGCTAAGTTGAACAGTTCATTGGTTCGTTCAGATCTTTCACGTTGCGGATTTGAAATCAATCAAGAGAAGTCTAATTGGGAGCCTTCGCGTACCTTTTCGTGGATTGGTTACAACATTGACACACATACTGGTTTAATTTTTGCCAGTGATGCCAGAATTGAGAAGCTTTCTTCTGATCTTAATGATATTTGTGCTAGTTTGGAATTTTCTGCCTGTGTTCACGTGAAGAATATTGCTTCTATTGTAGGTCAGATTATTTCAATGTCCGCCAGCTGTGGGAATGTTACCCAGATTATGACCAGATATTTGCATCTTATTACCAATTCTCGAAGTTCGTGGAATTCCTTTGTTTGGGTGCATGATCAAGCAAAGCAAGAGCTTCATTTTTGGAGAGACAAATTGAGTTCATTAAATGGAATTTTGTTTTGGCCAATCCCTTTTGTACCATCTAAAGTCTTGTTTACAGATGCTTCGTTGACAGGCTGTGGAGGTTTTATTCAAGGTTCTTCTTTAGTTTGTCACAAAAACTGGTCTGCGGAAGAATCTCAGAAGTCTTCTACTTGGAGAGAACTTGTTGCAATAAACTTTGCTCTTGAAGCCTTTGATAATCATTTAGCAGGCCAAGCAGTCACTTGTAACACTGATAATCAGAATGTTGTTAGAATCATCCAGGCGGGTAGTATGGTTAAAGAATTACAGGACATCGCTTTGAATGTATTCCTTTTTACCTCCAACGCCAATTCACCTCAATGTCTCCTGGCTGCCGCGTGATCAGAATTCTCAGGCTGATTTTCTTAGTAAGATCGTTGATTTTGACGATTATTCTCTCCACGACGAGGTGTTTTTCCATCTTGAAAACCTCTGGGGTCCACATTCAGTTGACAGATTTGCTTGTAGTTATAATGCGAAATTGCCTAGGTTTAATTCCAGATTCGTCCAACCCGGTGCCGAAGCTGTTGACGCCTTCACACAGGACTGGTCACCTGAGAATAATTGGCTGGTGCCACCAATATCTCTCATTGGCAGGGTATTAAAGCATATGAGTGATTGTAAGGCCCTGACGTTCATGTATAACAGGTGGTGTCGCATCTGTTCTCGATTGTTAGTTTATGTTACAGGTTCCAGTGCTGTTATTCTCGTTCTGTACACCCCCCGGTGGTGTCGCATGTTTTTGGAAAGCTATATGTATATACAGTTCCTGATAGCCTTAGTATGGCTGTGTACACCCCCCGGTGGTGTTTACACGTTTCTTGGCCAGTTTCTGTTAATGCTATCGTTTTCTCAGATAATTGTTTTTTAGAGGCCCCCGGTGCCTTCAGTGTAGTTCCGTACACCCCCCGGTGGTGTGTTTTTGTGACCCCCCGGTGGCCCTAGTATACTTGTGTGCTCCCCCACGGTGTAACATGTGTTGTGTGGGTATCATATTTGTTTTTGGATAGTCCCTTGGTAACATTAGGTAGCCTTACATTGCCTTGTCTCCAGCAGGTGCCTGGGCACGTGCTGTGTTCTGAAGCTCAATTACAGTGTTGCTTCTTATAGTATTGTTTTATTCATTCGGCGGTTTTGGATCTTTACTAATCCCATTTCCTTTTTCTTTGTTTTTTCGTCGTTTTTCTTTTAGATGTTTTCTCTTCTGGTGTTTGGGCCTCTCTCGCGGATTTGCGCGAACCCTCCTTGACAGGCCTGGTTTCCAGATTACAGTCCACAGTCATTGCTTCGAGAGCTCCAGGAACCACTGACGCTTACAGAAGGGCCTTTACGAGATGGAAGAATTTTGCTTCTTCCGTAGACGAAATTCAAGTTTTTCCTGCCAGGACAGAGCATGTCGCGTTGTACCTCCAGCATCTTCTGGATACAACCCATTCTCATTCTGCGGTAGATTCTGCTATTTATGGAATCCAATGGGCACACCATTTGGCGGGGATACCTTCCCCTACTGACAGTCCTATTATTCATGATGTTAGTAGAGCAGCTAAGAGGCTTATTGGAACTCGTTTAGTTAACAAAAAAGAGCCTATTTTGCCTGATATGATTAAGAAATTAGTTGAAGGTTCCAACCTAGATAATTTACTTCATTTGAGGAATGTTTGTATTTTCCTTTTGGCATTTGCTGGTTTTTTTCCGAATTGAGGAGGTTCTTCACATTAAGTATGGTGATATTACTTTTCATGACACTTATGTTGCTATCAAGGTTGATAGAAGTAAGACGGATCAACTAAGGAAGGGTAATGAAGTGGTTATATCTCGAATTTCATCCCAAAATGCTTGCCCAGTTTCGATTTTCAAGCGTTATGTTTCAGAGCTTGAGCGTTTTCCAGTGGAACCCAGTCATTATGTTTTTAAGCCTCTAACTAAATCGAAGTTAGGCCATAAGTTTGTCTCTACAAATAAGCCCATAAGTTATTCAACTGTTAGGGAGTACTTTAAGAGTAGTTTTAAGGATATTGTGCCAGATATTGCTGCTTTTAGCACTCATTCCTTAAGAGCAGGCGGTGCTTCTGCTGCTGCCAACGCAGGCGTGGCTGACAGGCTGTTTCAAAGGCATGGCAGATGGAAGTCTGTTTCAGCTAAGAATGGTTATATTGATGACAATTTAGAGTCTAGATTGTTAGTTTCCCAGCGTTTGGGTATTTGAGTAAGTTTTATTCCAGTTGTTTACTTCATCTTCCCTTTCTTTATCTCTATTAGGCTACATTAAATCGCACGGCTCATGGCTGACTGACTCATCCTAAATAAACTTTTCACATTGAATATCTCGTGTGAGTGTAGTCAGAATATATAATTTCTGACGTTTGAGGGACGAATTAGTCGGAAATTATTATTCTGACGGCACGTTGGAGAGACTCGCGGTGCATCTCGGGTTGCTTTAGGACTATTTAAGGTTTTGGCGGGAGATTTAAGTCATTCTAGGTCGGTCAGTCGGAGTGTTCGCCCGCTTTATTTTTATTTTTCGGATAACGTTTCGTTTTGAATCAACTCGTATATTGTAGGATGCCCTTTCCTCGGGGTCTCGTGCTGCTGCATTAGATGAGGAATACGTTTCCACATATTTTTTGGCCACATCTAAAGGGTGGTTTTTTAGTGGTTTTTCGTATCTGGCGTAGCACATTTTCTGAATTCTTGAACTCTTTAGTTACCTTTGTGAGGAACACATAATTATGAATAATTCAATAGATATTAGGCTACATTAAATCGCACGGCTCATGGCTGACTGACTCATCCTAAATAAACTTTTCACATTGAATATCTCGTGTGAGTGTAGTCAGAATCTGTAATTTTTTGCAAGTGTTTAACCCATTGACGCCTGTGCCGCCCGTAACCGCCTTTCTTCCACTTCTGACGTCATCATTTTTGACCAAAATTGGCATCATCTATACTCAACTTCTGCAGGAGGAAAAGATCTTTCCAATGATGCCTAGATCAGAGTGATCAGCTTAATGGCGCCCGAGATATGCACGAAAATGCTCAAAAAGATGAGTGAAAAAATCAGAGCAAAATTTACTGCCACTACACCTAACTGCTCCACGGTAAAAATTGGCCGCTTCGATGACTCTTTCTTAGAAGTTTTTTAACTGCAAGCAAGCTCAGTTAAAGGTCAATCCCTGAAGCGAAAAGAAAAGAAAAGGAAAAAAAAAAAATCAAAAATCGAAAAGCCTAAAGACGTAGACTTCTACTCTGCGAAGTGCAGTTGGATAATAAAAAGATCAATTTGATATATTGAATAAATAACTGAATGCATTGAACTCCCGAGTTGCTCGGGGCGTATTTATTGGGGAAATACGTTGTTGCTAAATAGTTGACAAACAATATTTAGAATAAATTTACCGTAGTCTACTGTGAATCCGTGAATTTGATTGGCTATATTACCGTTTTCTATCTGCTGTTTAATAGAAAACAGTTACGCATCTATGCACATTGCGCATCACGTTTGAACCTGATGTAACATAATAAAACAGTTCTTATCTACGCGTTACTTGACATTTTTTCTTTTTATGCAATGAGACTACGGTAAATTTATACTAAAACAATTAGACTACTCGCCTTCGTTTTCTACGAGCGATACGTGACGTCAGAAAAAAACTGAAATTAAAAATTTTAGTTTTTACCTTTATCAGGTAAAAGTCATTTTAAACATATATCTGTTGGCCTGTCTTCAGCTCGGTAGACCGCTTTGTTTTGAAAATAGAACACGGTTTTTTCACAATGCGTGACATCGGCATTGTTTCTGGGTAACATGTTACGTGCACGAAAATATCGATTCGCCTTATGTTTTCGAGTTCTGAGTAACCAATATGTTGAGAGAAGTGCCTATGCGAATGTTTTCAAGTTTAACAGAGAGAAGAAACGTTTTGAGAGAGCCAAAGTAAACTCCAGATGTTTCCACTGGTTTCCGGCCGCCATGTTGGAGTCCCTCAGACGGGCTCCAACATGGCGTCTCCATACTAAACACTATAATTTTCAGTGATACCTTTTGCCGAATAACTCGAGTTCGGAATATCGCACATCCCCGAAACTTTGGCACGTTGTTTATTTATTACTCTTCTACGATATTTCAATTTCTTGACTCAATTTATTGAATGGTAAGCGATTTTATTTTTCACTTGCGTGATAATTAACCTTACTTGCGTGACTGAAAACCATCAAAAAACTCTTCATTCAACCCAAAAGAAAATTGGAGATTCAAAATGTCCTTGATGCGTATTACTTTGCGGGTCGAAATTTCATTGAATCAGTCTTATCTATTCAGTGAAGAACATCTTGATAACGCAGTTTCGAAACAGTCAAGATAATCTATCGCTAGCAGCATATAGGAGTACGGACACCTCCAACCTCGTTCCTAGGACCTTTTTTAAAAAACGCAATGCCGGAATGAGAGAGTGTTGAAATCGCGATATGTCCAGGATTGAACGCTAATGAGATTCAAATTCCTTATGATAAGCATCACGATGTGTCCTCGTTGGTAAAAGGTCACCAAAACACACACAATTCTGTCAAATATGAAATAATATGAAAATGTCAAATAACCCTGTCAAATATGAAGTACTAATTAAACAACACTTGCGTTCAATCCTGACATAAGTGTTGAAATCGGGATGTAAACGCACTCAAATTACATGAAAAACTGTTTTACAATTCCCACACCAAGTACCCGCAACTAAATATAACTGCTATAATTCCAAAATAGTTATATTCATAGCTTACATAATCAATCAGTCATACTCTATCAACAGTCTAAAAAAAATAACAAATAAAAAAATAAAAAAATAAATAAATAATAAAGAAAGAAAGAAAGAAAGAAAGAAAGAATGAAAGAAGGAAAGAAAGAAAAAAAAAGAAAGAGAGAGAGAGAAAGAAAGAACGAAAGAAAGAAATTAAAAAAAAGTAGATAATTAAATAAATGAACTTGCGTAGCTTGGGAGGCCGATTAAGATGCAGCGCTCGCATGCGCAAGGTATATGTGTGATCTTTTTTTTTATACTTATGATCAACTTAAACAGTGTCAGTGGCCCGCAAGTTTCTTGACAATAGCAGCTAATTATTATTGAGCGCAAGATAGGTGTGATTTTTTCTCTTTTATTTCAAAAGTATTAAATTAGAATATTGCAACAATGAGAGTAAACAACACTAGCATTAACTAACGAAATGGTCAGAATTTCGCTCTTTTTGGTTTATGGGTCCACCTATAGAACGTCTTTGAGGGTTTTGCTCTCCGAGCGCAAGCTTAAGAGGATTCAGAGGGCCACCTACCGTGAAGTGCAGAGGCGGCTCTTCGAACTTTGGGACGCCTTCAACAAGAAGGAGAAGTCACTGAAGCAGCTGCTCAAAGGATGTGCAAATATCAACAGGCCAGTGACGCACTGAACTGAACTTAGACATTAGTTACATTTACTACAAGAATTTTTATTGTTAGTTACTAAGTAAAATACAGAAAAGAAGAACGTGTGCGTCGTAGGCGCTCCGTGATAATGGGGAAAATATATTAGGATCGTAGGTCACTATTTTTTTAATAGTATTAACTAAAAGATAACTTTTCAATGTTCCTGTGATTAGAAATTAGCTTTTTGCAATTACTAGGATAAGTGAAATAAATGTTTATGTTTGTCTTAAAACATTTTGTGTCATAATTTCTTGGGTACGAACCGACCGAAAGGTTGGGTACGAAACGTCCGTAAGCCTGGGTACGAAACGTCTAGCCTGGGTACGAAACGTCCATGGGTACGAAACGACCGGATACCCCCCTCTCGCCCCCCGCTATGTAGCTCGTACGCATATGGCTAGCAGCCAGTAGGTAAGAAAGGTAGGGTAAAATCTTTATTTAGTCGATTACCTAGTGAGATAGTTTGGTTTCTAATAATTTCTATACGCTTGAGGTGATCCGGTTATGAATAAATTTTTCGAAATAAGGAGATGTTTTCATTTTCCTTATCTGTGACGAGATTTCAGTTGGCAGTCTGACGTTCTTTAAATTGATGCTGAATACAGTTGCTGGATTCATTTGAAGAGCAAGTGAAATGGGTAGCCGTACTTTTCTCGAATTTCTTGGACATGTTATGTTCAGTTTTACGCGTAGTGTGACAGACCATTACAATCCTGAGGAGCCTGAATATACGGCTGAATCTTTCGGATACAGTCCGTTAGAGAGCACGGGCCGGGAGTGGTATTATCACCCTGTTGATGAGCTTATTTACCAGGAATACAGCGATAGGGAAATCATAAACACATGTTATCTGGCAGCGAGCAGTCTTGATGTGCTAGTTACAAATGCATGTTCAGTGGAGGAGAACGAAGGAACGCCAAACCGTGAGGAAATTGATAGAAGAACAGCTTGGAAGCGACTTCGACCTTCCTTTCGCTGTACAGTTTGGAAATCAATGTACTTTGGAGGTCTAATTTCACTGCTGTCTGCTATCGTCACAGGCACAGTATACATGCTGATCTCCTACCTATGTTATAAAACTGTCAACCTCTGCGAATTTTCTCCGCCAAACCGGACATCAATTCCAGAGCGAGTACAGTGGATGAGAACCCTCTCGGCTGTAATAGCTTACATTGTTCTTTACAACTGGTTCTTTTCGAATGCACTGTTCCTTTTTCGCATATATCAGTTAAAGGGGCTCAAGATGAAGCTGTTTGTTTCTTACTGCATTTTCTACTGTATGGACGCCGGATATCGTGTAACGGTTCAGGCCCTAGGGATATCTTACTCCAAACTTTCCGTAATACAAAAGATTCCAACAAACGTTCTTTTTCTTGCTTGTTTTGGTTTTCAAGTCCATTTTTTAACAAAACAGTTCTCTGCACTGCTAGTAAAACGGAAAATATTTCTGTTCCTCCAATTGTCAGCGCCAGGTTTTCTTACATTTATTCTAGCCCTTATTTTCACCCATTGTATTTATCCCGCATATATCAAAGAAAACAAAGAAGGCAAACTTGTTATCGCTTTGTTCGCGCCTCTAACAGGAGTTTTGCTTAAACTGGTGTCGCGAATTTGCGCTCAGCAGTTATGGAACATTACTCATCCTGGTTACTCCTACGTCTTAATGGCACCGCTATATTATGGGGCAGCAGTTGTTTTTCGAGTTTTACAAGCGGATCTTGGAAGTTTGCATTCAATCGCTGTTCTTGGAATAATTCACGGCGCAGCAGAAGTCATAGAGCGTAGTGCCATGGTTGTGATAGATCACATTTGTCATGTGCTTTGGCAGAGGAAGCCAGCTAATTGGGGAAGTTTTCGCACTCCTCGCCGTGAGAGACTAATGGCTGATATCGCTATTATGAGCATGTTGTCCGAGTCTGCGGCTATAATATCTGTCAACGGTGTTTTATACCTATATCAATGGACTTATCTCGAGAACAGTTCATTCGTAAACTTGCTGCATTCTTTTGCTATTCATGCTTCAATCCCACTTTTAATTGAGTGGTTTTTCAACAGCGTGTCTCTTGCGATAGAGACTCGCTATCAGAATATGCCTGTTATGGCCGTTTGGCGAAGACAGTGGAAGAGGCATATCTTGGTCGCCATTGTAAACACGGTACCAATAGCAGTTTTTCTCAGCGGCAACCTTTTATCAGTTGTACATGAGCTCTTCTTAGAAGCGAACGTCAATCAACAAACTTGTAAAATGCCTTTCACATGAGATTCCAGTGTCACGATAACATGAAGGGCGTGACCTTTTAAAATGATGAGTTTTCAGCTTAATAGTATAAAGAAATTAACAACAACAACAACAACAACAACAACAACAAAATTTTATTAACAACAACAACAACAACAACAAAATTTTATTAAAATTAGAAATACAAGAAATTACATTAGTTTCCCCCCTCAAAAAGCTTATAAACTAATCGAGGCGGGGAGATCTGAAGACATTTTACAAATACAAGGATTGTCTGTAGATGGACTAAATAACAAAGAAAACACTACTAAAGTAACATAAAACAAACCAAGTACATTAAGATTACGAAGAGAAGCTAACCTAAAGTATTAAATAACTTAATAAGACGGGAGACTCGACATAATCATCTTCAGACCGCAAGAAATTTAGTAATAATTCCTTTATCTTTTTACGAAAGGACGAACGTTTAAGTAGTTTGATCGAATAAGGAATAGAGTTCCAAATTTGGGCGCCAAGTTTGACGCGCATTACGTATGTTGAGATCAAAGAAACTTTGGTAGTAGTTCGCTTTACTTAATCTTGTAAGGGAGGTGATTTTATTTCTGTAAAATTTGTATTTGTCCCAGTCACAGGTATAAAAAAGAGTATTCTTTATCCTGATTGATTTCCTTAACCCCGCAGTCAACCATGGTTTAGCAAGGAATTTTTGTTTACGTTTGGATATACATCTTAAAGGCGCGTGATTATTAATTGTCCTATTAACACATTTGTAAAACCTGGAGAACGATTGATTGGCATCGGTATGTTTGGAAATATTATTCCAATTAATATTCTGCAAGTCGTTAATGAAAGATTTTGCATTGAAGGTAGAATAATCTCGGACCTTAGTTTTGTTGCTTGGAAAGAATGCTTTACATTGCGACGTTAATATACACATCTGAGAGAAGTGATCCGTTGTATCAGACACGATATTGCCGCTAACTATATTATTCTCAGGATTATTTATGAAGATATTGTCAATTAAAGTTGCTGAATTACCATAAACTCTAGTCGGCTTATCAACCACAGGGAACATTGAAAAACTTTGCATCGTTTGCCATAAGGTTTGTGTGTAACCACAAGTTTCATATTTTAACAGATCTATGTTTAAGTCTCCCATGAGATAGATATTTAGATTTTGACGGCATTGGCGCTCAAGAAAATCTGACAAGTATTCTAGGAACTCATTAGCGTTATTGTGTTGCCTATAAGTAACACCACATACAGATTTCTTATTGTTAGGCAGATGAAGTTCAATCCAAAGGGCTTGATAGCAAGAATTGGAGACTCGTTCAAGGACGCGGTATTTACAATTCTGATCAATGAACAGGCCAACACCACCGGCAGATAAAGGTGTCGGGACTGATTCAAAATAGTATCCTGGTAATTCTGGGGCAAAATTAGTACTACATTCACGATCGCATGTACGAGTTTCTGTTACACCAATGACAGTAAAACGGAAATTCAATTCACTTAAAAAATGATGCTGAAATTCTTCAAAATTTTTCTTTAAGCTACGTATATTTGTATGCAGAAAGGAGATTTTTGATTGCAACTGCTTATTTTCAATGAACTGCGCAAAGCTGTGTGGAGAGTAATATTTTGAGCGTATCTTATTTGAAGTGAAATTTATATCAGGATCAATATCTTTATCAAGAGAGTTTAGCTGGAATACACTGAGGTCGTAAAGACTACTGAGAGAATCTAGCGATTTTCTAGAAGGTCGGTTGTCATCAATTAAATTATTAAACAGTGGGTGGGCAGAAGTCAGGACTTTACAGTTATAATAAGGTAAATGCGCGAGTAAGGTCTTATTTTCGATCGCGCACTGTTTCTTTGCTCTACGAGAGGACATTTTTATCGTGTGCGATAGACATTTCAATATCTTTACAAGAAAGAAAGGTAGAAATAATCTGTTAAAAAAGTCCCGAGTGAAGCCAAGCTTAGTCTGCCAACGAAGTTCATTTTTTAATTTATTCATTAAGTACTATTAATTTCTGTATTTTATTATGATGTAGCATATGTATCATATACCTATTTGTACTTAACTTTCTACACTTTGTTCCTGTAAATACCTGTAATGTACATGTTCATGCCAATTAATTGTCTGTGACAGAATAGTTAGTACTACTAACTATGGTGACAGTTGCTACATGCACTAAGCGCCGCCCTCGAATAACCAGGAAAAACACTACAAACGACAAAGGAGTTCGCTCTCACCGCTGATATTTTCGCTCTCGTTATTTATCATGAAACTCTCGGGTTTTTTCACCGCGTGAATTTCTGTCGTAATTCTAGATTTACTATCAGTTTAGTATCAGTCCATAGGAAAATTAACAGAAAGTTTACCGTTGAATAAAAATATAGAAAAAATAAATTTGTCTGGTACAATTTTTTAATAAGCGCCGCCCTTGAATAAGCGCCGCACTTGTGGCGCGAAAAATTAAATAAGCGCCGCGGCGCTTATTCGAGCAAATACGGTAAGCTACTTTGGTCACTGCGCACATTTTGCTTTTCACTACTTGTGTAACTGAATTTAGTTTGCTTTTTTCTTCCTTGTAATATACCTTAATGTAGAAATAATTATTTGTGAATAGTGCAAAGAATAATAAACTTAAACTTAAACTAAGAGCTATTTTCCCACGAGAGCGTAATAGATCCTTGACACGGTCGGCATGTTAATCGCCGTTTAACCAATGGAATTTTCCGTTTTTGAAGACACGGGGAATTCATTTTCAATGAAGAAGTCTATAGACCTTCAATTTTTTTTCCTTTCCCCAGGGGCACCTCTTTGCGCTCGGGCTTTTATGACAAAGCCCTACGATACCCCCTGTGGTTAGTTCTTTTGCTTGCGACCCCGACGAACTAAGAACAAAATATAGGATCTGCAGACTGACTAAACCGAGCTTTCATTTTTAAAATGCCTAAACAAAAATGATTTCTTATCCTTTATTTGAAACCATGTTAGTTCAATGTACGGTTTGTAATAATATTGCTCTGACTTTGTAACCAAGATTCGTGCCTTTCTTTACCAGATTCGATCGAGGTAATTTATACACTGTTTTTAAACTCAAGCTGTCTCGAAAGTAACGGCCCCCAAAGGCGACCGAAATTGAAACACGGATGCTCGGGGTCTTGAACTAGCTTAAACTTGGTATAGCTTTCGAAAGTAATGAGTCCTGCGGGCGAATAAAATCGAAAATAGCGAGCTCAGGAGATTTAAATTTGTGAACATGAAATCTTTTATGCTAAAAATGCTTTTTTACTAAAAAGTTAGATATTTAAAGAAGCGCCCTTCATTATTACAATGCAACTGAGTGCTTGCATGACGATGGTTAAATACATCACGCGAGTTGCTACATGCACTATTGATTAAAATGTTTTTGAAAAGCAATTCAATCTCGATTTTTTCCAAATTTTCACCCTACCGGAAACTTAGTGCTTAGTCTCGAAAGAAGCTGTTACTCTCCCTTTTGTCGCTTGCATCTGGGTGAGTTAAAACACTCGGTTTGTACTCGGCCGGTGTCTGACATTTGCAGGCTGCAAACTACATTTTGGCCTAAATAGTGCACTGGTTTAACCTGAATAGTACTCAGGTTTGCCTGTTTACGCTTAGCTTTCGTTAATGGAAATGGCAATGTGATATTTTGCAGTCTGCAAATGCCACACACCGCTACTCGGCAGGGATGAAACCAAACTTGATCCCAGGCTCTCTCTTGCAACCGCATAGTGTAGTCTAGTGAAAGTGAAGAGTGATCATCGCAGTACATTTTCCAATTTAAGCAACTGGAAAGGAGAAGCCTGAAAAAAATTAGGGCTTCAACGGGATTCCAACCCGTGACCTCCGCGATACCGGTGCGATGCTCTACCAACTGAGCTATGAAGCCACACATTGGGAGCAAGGTCAATTTATTGAGTTTATATCTTCCCGTGCAGGGAAGTGATGTGAAGTATATATGAAATAATTCATATTTGTACTGCGGTAGTATATATGAATTATTTCATATATACTTCACAGTGTAGTCTAGTATTACCAAATGACCAAAAGTCTCCTTTATTGTCCTGATTTCCTGCCATATCACGTCACTTACTTGATATCGGCCAATGTTTTGGAAAACTTTTCTACAGTAATACCTACAGGGATTACATCTCACCAAAGTAAAAATCATGTATGGCTTATCCAAACCTAGCTTGCGTTGCAAACAAACTAAACCCCGGGGTGACTATACCGGGGTTTAGTTTGTCTGCAACGCAGGCTAAGCCAAACCCGGCTCCTTCTTCGTCTAGAAGACACACTCAGCACTTCACAAAAAAGGCCGCTCCACAAACCTACTCTCTTTATTGTTTTACTTGTTCTTTTGTCCTTTTGTATTCTATTGTTGTACGTCAGATGTGTCTTCTACACCAAGTAAGAGCGCCAAACCCACAGGGCATCAGTGTATGTTACTGAAGAATTACCAGAAAGGTACCACTAGGTACCACTAGGTAGTGTAGTGCATTGTGGTAGGGTGCGAGTGCAGTGCAGCAGAGGGTACCACCACTGCCATGCAGGGCGACATATCCCATGAATGAAAGTTGACTTGTATAATATGCCTTGTAGCCAAGTTAACACGTAACCAGCTTCCAGGATGCAGGTATGAGCCGGCTAATTTTCCAAGTGTAACATGAGAAAAAAATGTTTATTCATTATAAACAGGCCATGACCCCGGCCTCACGGGAGGTACCTGACCAATTTCCAGAACAGGGGTGCCACCAAGGGTTTGATTTAGGACGGTAATACTCTTGAAACCCACCCTGTGCAGAAAAACAAACTCTCTTATGTACCAGTCAAATTGAAGCTTAAACTTCCCCCCCAGGCATTTGAATTGTTGGAAAATTTTTGTTCAAATCCCCCCCTCACCGGGCCGAAAAGCTGTTCAAATGCCCCAACCCTGGGAAAATTACCAGATTACTGTTTTAACTTTTCAGTAGCTTCTGTTATGCTTCTGAGGCTGTGAATGTTAACATGGTTTATTACACAACACATATTCATATATTATAGATTTAAAAACACCTTCAAATACGGAACACAGCTTGTATAGGCCTCTGTTTTTCAACCAAACCGCCACGAATACGCAATCTTTTCCTTTGAATTCATCAAAGTTTGTCTCTGCCGTCTCTGCCATGATTTATCAACCCATGTAGAATTAGTGCGACTCGTAAAATGAATTCAAGGCTAGCGATCAAATTCCCCACCCCATATGAGTGGTGATCAAATGTCCTCCCTCCCGGGCAGTTGGAGGCATCAAATGTCTGGGGGGGGGGGGGGGGGAGGGGGGATGTTAAAGCTTCGATTTGACTGATACATTACATGTATTATAAGATGAATTCTCTTGTTTTTCAGGAAGCGTGTCATTTTTTACACCTGTAAAGTTGCCAAGATCTTTCACTAGATAAAACAAGGTTGAACCACATGGCTCGAAAAGTTCCACAAGCTATTGTATGAGTGATGTCGCAGTTACATTTCAATAAAAGCTCTTTGTTATTGTTTTGTTGAGTGTGTATGAATAATGAAACTTATGACTGAAGTTAACCAGGGGTTTCAATAAAAGCCGGCTATTGGTGGTCTACCGCTGCCTGTAGGACCTCTTAGTGCCGTCTGTTTGGATTTCATTAATGAAAATAAAAATGATATTAATAAAAAAAGCAAATACAAGAGCAACGACGACCACTGAAATTTTTCAATGCTACAAAAAACAGCACGCTTTTTGATGATTAGAACGCTGGAAATCGCATTTCTGAGCTTCTAGATTTCAACTTTTTATTTATTTTTTTTTTGCAGGGGCTTGCTCCTGGCCCCTCTAGTGGTCACAGCTGCCTCTTACACCTTCAGTGGCTGCTTAAAACTAACGTACCGGTATTGAAACCCCTGAGTTAACTAACAGGACTTTCACAGAAGAAATATCCTGGAACAGTATCACATAAACCAGGATGTACTTATGCATGTGAGATACTGTCATCTTTCTGTCATAACAAAGTTCAACACAAATTTAGAAACTAGACCAGCTACTAGAGCAATCCATTCTGTCAATATGCACTTGTTAAATGCCGATTCGGCGGAAAAATAATTAATTGATGATTTTTGATTGAAGGGCTTGAAAAAGACTTGAATTCCAGCTTACCCTTTGGACAAGTAGCACTCAAATTTTGCTTACCCTGGGTAACTGAGTCTTAGATCATCTCTGTCTTTCAGTGCAACTGCTGTCCTACTTCACGTATTCAGTAATTATATGTTTTTATTAGTTTTCATCCTCTTCTTCATCAAATGATAGCAGGCTTTTATTCTTGACACTTTTCATAGTACTTGTAGGTTTTGATTTCTTTCTATCATCTGCTTTAGAATTTAAGTCCTTTTCACTGTCATTTGATTTCCTCTTAGATGGCTTCTTAAAAACAATTTTTCCTGCATCTTCAGTGCTGTCTCCTCTCGTTGCATCTTTTCTCTTCTCCTCTGTTAAACACAAAGAAAAGAAACATGACTTCCCCTATTACTTTCAGATTCAACTTACAGTATTCAGTGGTCCTTTATAATCAGAGAGAAACCTTAGTCCAAGATACAGTTAAAGGGGCATTGTCACGTTATTTGGCAACTTTATAAAAAGCTAGAAGGTGCCTTCGCATCAATTGAATTCCAAAACTAATGATCCAGTTTTGTTATTAAAGACTATTTGAAGGTACTGTAACTGTTTCATGTCGCTTGTCGCTACGGATGGCATGGATGGAAATGGATTGAAATTTGAAAAAAATTGGCCAATTTTTTCAAGTTTTGATGCTACGTGATCCAAAGATTCGCAAGAAATTTATTATGGTTAGCCCTTTCTGATAAAATTCATTTGATATCTTCCTCGTAGCTGTACAGAAGCTTTTTGTTTATGATTAAAGCCTTAAAGTAATGATTTTAGCACAGAATTGACCTAAAACAGCAAAATCCTCGTGACAATGCCCCTTTAAGTCACTAAAAGTGTGATGATCACAATTTTTGTACATTTTCAAGTGATTATTGAATAAGGGTTCCTCTTATTACCAAGAATATTTAGTGTTTTAACAGTGTAAAGTAAATGATCTAATAAACGCCCGGGGCATCTATTAAATTTTAGAGGTTCTAGGGGGGGCGTTTAATAGATATGAGGCGTTTATTAGAGAGGGGCGTTTATTTCAATTTAACTGAAATTTTAACAAGTTTGTGAGAATGAAACAAGCCATTAATGGTCAAACACGAAGAAAGCTAAATAAATTGCGTGATTCTCTAAGAGTTTTCTTTATTTTTGATGCGATTCTTGGGGGGTGGGGTGGGGGAAGGGGGGCGTCTATTAGACAAGGGGCGTTTATTAGAGAGGGGCGTCTAATACAAACAATACACCTCAAGGGGGGCGTCTATTAGATACGGGGCGTTTATTTGAGAGTGGGCGTTTATTAGATCATTTACGGTATTCTCAGTCTTATACATTCTTTAAGTGGGCTCAAATGATTCTATGGTCGCCAAATACAAAAATTGTCAAGTGTTCATGGTTTGAGTGTCCTTACCATGAACAGTGGTTGAGTTAATATTCAACCATCAGATAGAAAAATGACCCCTGCGATTCAGTGTTATGTGCATAGTAGAGAATGGCGACCATCTTTGATATGCCATCTTTTGGCATGGTTTGCTGTAAATGGCTGAAGGACCCTTTTGAATTATGAAAATATCAAGTTTTCCAGTTATTGGAGGAAAGAAAGACAAATAAATGATAACCTCTGAACTTAATTTGCTGATGAGGGTTGTGGACCTTACCTGTTTCTTGGTTAACAGGATAGAAATTACAACAATAACAACAAAATACTTTTCTTATTGAGGGTGAAATATATTATTATTGGGTCCCTTGGTCTCGTTTGTGCTTGTCCATTTGGGTGTTATAACTTTTATTTTGTTTATTTTTCTTTAGGATAGATTACAAAAAAATCTGGTAGTTTTACATAATGGCCCTCAAACAGGATAATTCAAATGATTAGGGTGTACAATGTAGTCGATCAGCCGTCAATAGCCCTTTGCAGCTGGGGCCACATGACCACAATTTTACTAAAAATGTTATATATTATGGGCTATAACTTAAAGAATGCATATACAAATGCTCTTATTTTTGGCTCAATGGTGTCTTGAGTGTAGTCTACTAGCTCAGACCCTTTGCCTGGACAGCAGCTGGTACTCAAGCTGTTTCCATTTCAAGTGGCATCTTTAACAGGTCAAATAAAACTTGAGCCACACCCAGATTGGTCTCCTTTATGGGTTTAATTCAAAATTTCTGATGAATCATCTGGGAATCCCCCTCCTGGGGGTGGAACAGGGTTGCACCTGTGAAATGGAAA
>JAHPZR010011649.1:35000-37500 GCA_019787425.1 Platygyra sinensis
CCTTTAAATTTCCCGCCTTGGCCACGCCCAATGCAGATGACCGCGTAATGTTAGATTGGTGACGAATGACGTCACTTCAGGAATATCTCGAAGCTTTATGCTTTTATTTCGCTTGCTTGACGACTGCATTGCTTCGCAAACTTCAATTTGTTTGTTTTTCGGCGAGGAAAACTCCTCACCACTACTGAAACAACAATGACCTAAAGTAGAAGGATCTCGTGATTCCTGACTTGACGTCACGACCCATTCAGAAACCCAGACTCTTTTCTGCACTGACTCACGGTCAACTTCATTGGGCGTGGCTGAAGCGGTAACTTTAAGGCGATATCTTAGGGCGATAAAAATCTCAGAATCCAATTTTTTTCTTAGAATACCTTTTTACACAGTATAGAGCTACTATAACTATAAAAACCCTGTTGGCGGTATAGACACTTTAAAGGCGTCGTTAAAGGCCTAGTTTTATGATCACAAGTCGCCAGTTTTTGCATTGTGCTGTAGGCCTGTAGCCACTGAACTTATAGCTGATAGCGTGGCTTAGCCAATCAGATTGTACTATTTACATAAGTAAACTGCAGTATAACTGAATTCTGGTTGTTAGTTGGTCATATCCACAACTTAACCGATCTATTTCTGTCTTACACAGCGCATCGTTTTGGCAGCACTCTCAAACACAATATCTAACGACACGCGTATATCTTGTCCTATTAGGCAATTGACCATTTGCCACAGTTGGTTTTTGAACAAATGGCGTTGTTCTTACTCAATTTCTTTGAAATAAACACACAACTGCAAATAGCTGAAGTAACAATGCTTTTTCTTTTAAAGAATTTGTGTATTTTTTATACCGACTGCATACCATGTTGTAAGGTTTTATTATCATGATCATGAGACACGAATGTTTTACTGTACAATACGCCACTCGTAAAATTTAAACGAAACCACATCCGGGACTCGAGGGTGTATCTTCAGTAGTGAAGATATCGATGATTTCATTGATATCAAGTTTGTCTCTTATTGTTCTTAAATTCGTTGGTGTATCATCGAAACATCTTCGGGTCTACCTTTAAAGTCCTCGGTAATCTTCGGCCAAATTTCCGGAAAATGTTCGGCAATGTTCGGGTGCCCTTTGGACAAGTTTTGGAGAATCTTAGCAAAGTGATTGGAAATCTTCGGAAAATTGTCAAAAACGCAGTCATCATTATGTCGATATAATAAAAATAACATTACATATTAGCTCGAAGGTATGAATTTTATGTTCTCGTTCACCGCACTCACTCGTGAGATATTGTTCTTTCCCTGTAATATCCCTTATTCATTATTTCGTTAAAATTAAATGGCTAAATTTAGTTTTTACTCGGCTTATTTCAGTCCGCGTCTTCCGGGCGTCTGCTCAGTAATAGATCACAGATGACGTCAAAATGTGGTAGGAACAAAAAAGTGGCACACGAGGCGATAGCCGAGTGTGTCACTGATGTTCTTACCACATTATGACGTCTTCTGTGAACATGGAATCTATTTGTTTAAAATAATAACGAAACAAATTACTCCACATGAAGCTTCTGGATTCCTCCTGTTTCTATCAAAATACTTCAACATAACTCGAAAGCCGGCCTTTGCCCCGCCTTTGCCCACTTTGGCGAAGACGAAAAAAAGCCATTTGACGTAATCCATTATCTATACAAAATGAAATAATTTCATTCGTTACTATGCGAAGCAAAGAATTGTGATTGGTCGAGAAAAATCATGCCACTGTCGAACATGACTCGTGCGTCGCTTCTCGTTACAGCAAAAGCAGAATTGAACTGCGAAATCTACAAATCTTGAAGAAAATGCTGGAAAAAATCAAGTCAGTTTTTTTCATCGGAGCAGCCCTGTGAGCCGAAAAGCTTGGACGTTGCCTTGAAAATTGCAGGAGTTGAAAAAATACCCTCGGAAAACTTGCTGTTGCAGTCAACCTTGAGGCCATTTGATTCGAGTTTTGAAAGAAAGGAGCCTAAATGACGGTGGATATTTTTGTCTTATGTGGTTGGTGATTATCATTAACAAATAGATTCCATGTTGCCGTTCGTCCGTTCAGTAATAGATCACACTGAGATGACGTCAAAATGTGGTAAGAACAAAAAAGTGGCACACGAGGCGATAGCCGAGTTTGTCACTGAATGTTCTTATCGCATTTTGACGTCTTCTGTGATCTATTACTGAACAGACGCACGGAAACATGGAATCTACTTCCTTTGCCCTGCCTTGCCCACTTTGGCGAACGCGAAAAAAGCCATTTTGCGTTATCTATTATCTATACAAAAATGTCGTAATCTCATTGGCTGCTACGCATAGCAAAGAATTGTGATTGGTCCAGGAAAATCACGCCACTGTCAAACCTTGCTCGAGCAGCTCGAGCGGGTGTTTGACAGTGGCGTGATTTTCCTGGACCAATCACAATTCTTTTCTATAACAGAGTAACGAAGTAACGAGTAACGAGTAACGAGTAACGAGTAACGAG
>JAHPZR010011649.1:42500-65000 GCA_019787425.1 Platygyra sinensis
GACCTTGTTTCCCCTATTTTTAGCTTTTTAAAAATCTGATAATGATTGCGGTGGTTTTTAAATTTACAGGAATATGATCAAGGTATTTCGATCTTAATTTTCCTTTTATGAAGCGAAGGTCGTTAACTGAATTATCACCAATGGGAGTAAAAATCTTAATTTTGATCATTTTCTTGACTTATTTTTTGCCTAATCTGCATATGAAAATCCAGTGCAATGCATACGATCCTCTTGCTTGAAACTGTCTAGTAGTCCCCCCTTCAAAAAGTCTCTTTAACGCTGTCTCCGTTCAGATTGGAGTAAATCCCCACATTTTTAATTTTACAAGCGTGAAAACAAACTCATATTTAATCCAGTTTGTGTCAGCTAAAGCAAACAGAAATACCTGCCTTTAAAAATGGACAAAAAAACAACAAACAAATTAGGATCGACGGCAAGCTTTTAGCCGAGGTAAGAACTGTGACCGAGTTTATTTTCATTCGTTGAAATACGCAACTTTAGAGTAGCTGGGACTAGAAAAATAATTGTAAGTCATTTGCAAAACAGAGGAAGTATATCCAAGATTATATTTATTTGCTATCGACGGCCAATATCGCGGAATGTACGCCATGGATATTAATTTTTTGCCGTACCGTCTAGAATTGCATTAATTAAACGAGATCGCTGCACTATGTAAATAAGTGAAGGAAGGTTCAAGGAAGTTTTTCTAGCTTTCCCCGTGCAGGTTAGCTTGTATTGTGGGTTGCGTGCCGAGCAAATAGCAACCCGACCATGATTCTAAATATTGACTACTTTTCCCCGCTCGATATTTGTATAACATATAGCAAGTAATGAAATGCCATATTCATATTAAAACAAACAGTACATAATACAACAAACCGACAACTTCCTCAGTTAGAAAACACATTATAATTTTAGATTGCGATCCTGAAAACCAACTAAACAATACAAGGATCGCGCGTCCTGATCATTTTCGCGCAATGGCGTCTTATATTTTTCAGGTTTTTTTACAATTATCAATTCTGTGGATTTGTTTTCTGCGAATTCGATATTTCGGTTTCAAGTTGCGCTCAAAGTTGGAAATTGCATTGTAACGAATTTCCTCTGCACCTCCTATCTCATCCTCAGAGACAGCGGGGAGAAAGATTAAGCTCAAAGCAAATTGTTCCTCTATTCGCTGAAAGTCTTCCGCACACCAACAGATCGCAAACAAATATCTGTCATTGTCTTCGCTAATTTAAAATTGCGATAGGTAATAAACACAACACACTTTGGTCAGGCTTTATCTCAAGCGACAAGATCATTAGTTTAAGAGAAAAATACAAAAACACATTGCACCTTACGCATTCAACTGCTCGTTATGCGAAATTTGAGCTGCGGTCAAATATATTATTTGAACTACTTGAGAAGCATTTTAGCACACTTTTTTTCATTAAAGCGAAGGTCTTGCTTTTTTCATTGGCAAGGGAGGGACTTCTTGCCAAATAAAAGTTTGAATACAAGATTCAAAATATGGACTAATTAATAGACATTCAGAAAACAGACAAATCAGAAGGCAGATGTTACCGCCCTCCACATGTCTTAAAGAGCGCTGTCAACGTGCTTTTTTCGTCACTTGGCGACAACAATCATTTCGTGCGCGTGTTTTCATATACGCGTTGTGTCTTATTGTTGTTACAAAGCACACCAGGATAACTACACAGGTATACAAGCGTGCAGAGCATATTAGTCCACAACAAACCAGTGGCAACATGAACGGCTCCAGTTGTGGAGGTAACGCTAACATCACATTCGGCCTGGCTAATATGATCTCGCAAGCCAGTTTCGTCATTTTTATTCTGATTCTCGATGTCTGCGGAAATTGCCTTGTGATCGGCGCGATTCTTCGTTACAGAAGACTACGAACAATTACCAACTACTTCGTCATTTCGTTGGCAGTATCAGACCTCTTAATCGCCGCGCTTTCGATGCCGTTTCGCATTCACCACACTCTCAAGTCGCTGTACTGGGATCTCGGGGAAACTATCTGCGAATTTTGGGTCTTCATGGACCTGCTGTGTTCTTGTGCTTCTATATCGAACCTCAGCCTTATTTCGATCGACCGGTTCCTCGCTCTGACCTTCCCGTTGAGCTATAGAAGCATTATGACGAAGTGTAGAGCAGTTGCTGCCATTGCGTTCGTCTGGGGATATTCCGGACTGTTAGCATCTCTATCCTTCATGAACTGGTCTCCGGACGCGTTCACTTGTGCTATTGGAGAATGCAAGAAAAGTGACCGTTACTATTACACGTTTGCTATAACCGCAGGCTTTTTCCTGCCTTTAATTATTCTCGTCATCAACTATTCTATGGTGTTCAAAGTTGCCTTCACGCAGGCGAAGAAGCTGAGGCAGCTGAAATCAGCGAGTTCGATGGAGCCTACTGAGACCTCTGACGCCGACTTTAGAACCGATCCACGGCCCAGCGTGATCAGCATCGGACGAGTCGAACGTAAACGACGAAAATCGATCGTGCGCGAGCTGAAAGCCACCAAGACCTTGGCAATTGTTATAGGGACATTTGTCGTGTGTTGGCTTCCGTTCTTCATCATAATGTTCGTCGTTCAGTTTTGCAATCTCTGCTTGAATAACCTCCTTTATGTCAATCCGACCGCAGCTCAATTTGTCTCCATCGTGTTCGCTTATGTTTTGCCACTGCTGAACTCGGCTGTCAATCCCATTATCTACTCGAGCTTTAACAGTGACTTCCGTTCCGCTTTCAAGGAAATTTTCCTCCGCGTCTGCACAATCCGCGGACGGGACAGCTACGCTCACAGGTCGTCCTCGGGGGATGAAGACGTTTCAGTGACATTTTTCCAGAGCAAATGCTACAACGGTACAACTCCACAAATAGTTATCCAAGAAGCGAACTCGGCATCCGAAGAAGCGGACTCAGTATAATTAGGCAGTTATTATCGATAGAGAAGAGATTCATTTCAGCGCATCGAATCTAGTAGGAGCTACGTGATTCAATTTCTCGCGGCGAACAGAGTCGCGTAAATAAGGAATATAGTGAGTCACATTAACTCGCAAAATAAATTGCCTCCAGACCATTGTTTTTGTTCAGGCGCTTCCACGGGCAAAAATTAAACAAGATTTCAATTTTACCTTGTCGTTTTGCCCACTGAACTGCTTTAATGAATACGGCAAGATCTCTTTCGGCGACACATCAAAAGTGTCATTAACCGAGAAAGCTCTCAAGAAAATTTATAGCGCTGGTGTTGAACATTTCTTTCACTATGCGATATGTGGTAATTTTCATATTCCTTAGGAAAAAAACCATTTATTTAAATAAAAACATTGAGGGTAGATGAGTATTTTGATTGATTTATAGATCTGGATAACCTGAACGAATATATGGAATCGCTTGAGTTAAAAGAAGCGTTTGTTTATCGGCGAAACGATGGCTAATTCAGAGAAAAATAGAACTTTATGCAAAGTTCGTTTAGCGAGTTTGTCAGGCTTTCTGCGATGTGCGTGCTTTTAGCCTGGAGATGACTGGATAACAAAAATAAACTAATGGATAATTTGTCACGAGCCTTAAGCCATAAATAATGAATGAGAAGGATAAGTCCACCAGCGTCGCAGAAAAGAACATCGATACAGCAAGCGTGAATTTCTTCTTATTCTCAACCACCTGTTATCGAGCAAGTGAAAGCTGTTTTGGCGCGCCCTCGCGAGAAAAGACAGTTCACGATTTTCAGCACTACTGTTTTTACGTGCCATCTGTCGCTAAGTATCGGCGAAATATTTTTTTCAAGCTAGAAAAAGGGAATGTACATTACAATTGGTGCCAATGGTTCAATTTATTTGACTGTCAAATGAGAGCGGCCCTGTCAGACGTTATGTTGGGGTGATTAGCAAATTTTGAGTTTTTCTGACGCCGAAACAATTGTTGGCGATAAGATAAATTCAATTTAACGATTCCTTTTTACTTGCCGATGGCCGTTGCTCTATTGAGCGGCACTACCCTGTGTACCGAGAAAACTTTGAACAGTGAATTCGCTTTGATCACATTAAGCTTCTTGAATAATCAATATGGGTTACTTTTTCATTAGCATTTGCAAATTGATGAATATGAAAGCATATTGTAACATCAGAGCCAGCGAAAAATCTTGCTTATAAAAGAGTAATTACGCATTTCCTCGAGAGATTGAAGGAAGGGGTTTTGTCGAATGATATCAGGCAGTGGGCTTGGGTGAACGATAGCGATATCTTAGCAACGCGATCCAATTAATCATTGTTATTATCATCCAGCTCGCGAAAACGAACAAAACTAGTATATTGCCTCGGCACTTTAAACTGACTTCGGCATATTTAACTCTATCATACAAGAATTTTAAATTGCAGCCTTCTGAGAAAAACTTTAATTCGTTCTAGTTTGTTCCAATTGATTATCCTTGGAAAAGGGCAGAATTGCTTCGACAGGAAAGTTGTGCTTTCCCTTTTTACTGTTAACTGACAACCACGCTAGCTTTTCGCAATTCGAAGATTGTGACAAAGAATCCGCACCGCAATCGGACAACTTCCAAAGTAGGCGAGATATTTATTTCCCCGACAAAGCGTTGTATTCAGTTTTCGTCCATTATTAATGGCATAACTACAATTCTCGTTTTATTTCTTCTCCTCCTGGACTTGAGAAACGGAAATTCAAGTAGCACCATAATGTCACATTTCAATGTACAAAGCTGTTTCAATAGAAGCTATGTTTCTGTCCACAGGAAATCGCAAAGAATCGCTTTTTTTCTTCAGTTTCGTCTGGCTATTCTAAAGCAAAAGATAACTATTGTGCTTTGATTAACGATGAGATAACGAAAGAGAGCTTTTCTTTTCCGCTAGAATTACAAGAATTCACGGCGATAACAAAACACAAGAAATAAAGCTGAAATCAAAAAACAGATGTCGGGTCGTGTTCTTTTAAAGTGAAAATGCAAATCCAGCACATGTATGCGACTACTCCACAGGAAGTTGTTGTTTTGAATTTTTATAAAATAAATGTTATCTCGGCAAAAACATCGTCATATGAGACATCTTCAAACGTAAAGTGTAAACATTTTTTCCAGTTTAAAAGAGTCAAAAGAAGTGGTTGTTTGCGCGCGACCCCACTTTACGGGATGAATTTGCAAGCTGTTCTGATATTATAAAAACTGTTCTTCGGTGGTTCAAAGTACTCAAAGCAGCTAGTAATTTAAGGGACGACGAAGTTGAAGAAGCAAAGTAGTTAAATTTTGTCATTTACGTCAAAAGCATGCTTGCTTAAGTCAATTATTAAGCAGAACAGCTGGCCTCGAGAGTGACACTGTCCTCTCATTTTACATCTTATGCAAACCGTTTAAGCAAATATAATTTCAAAAGCCGAAACAGACGTATGCAAAGGTACCTATATTATTTTCATCCAGCAATTTATGATTATGAATCCCCGGGCGCTGTATGTGGCCATGAAACAGTGATAAGTAAAGTTCTGTCAGCTTTCAACTCACTTTGATTTATCCGCCCACTTTGCTGGTGTGGGAAGATCTGTCCAATTGCACGGGTTCAAATATAAACCATGTATGCTGCCAAGGGCCTATGTTTCAATTTGTTTTAAGTTCAGCAACGAAAAGAATTTGTCCTCTGTATTGGCTTCTTGCCACAAAGTTTTGCTGGAAGCGAACCGAATCAATTCCCTTAGCGTTTCGTTGGTTCAGTTGCAGTTTGCTAATAAAGCGGAGAGTGTAAATCGAATGTTTCACGTAAAAGTTCATTAAATCATTTTCTTATAAATTAGGCAGCGGCTGGTGACATACTTTTTTCGTCCGTTACAGATTCAATTGTTTGCAGTGGACAATTTCGTCATTTTTGTTCACCGAACCTTTTGCGAATTTTATGCTCGTTGAATTGTATCACGGTTCTTTTAAACAGAAAGTGATCTTGTTCCCGTTTTACTGAGCATTATACCAAATATAATAGTCCGATTTCTAAGCAAACTTTGCGGCAACCGAAATAAGGGTAAAAATGGCATGACATGTGACATTTCCATTATTAAAATCCAACTTTTATTCATTTGTTTGGTGTTTTACAATCTGAATTGCGCCTTTCAGTCTTGCTAGGAAGTCGGACTAAAATATGGTGGCTTATTCCCTTTATCCGCCCAAAATTGGTTTTCCAACAATTATCACCAAGCATTTTTGACAACTTAATTTAAAGGAGGGCATCTTGATGGACTGCCCTGGTAAATTAAACGCCTCATCACAATTTGCATTTGCTGCATGACATGGCGTAAAATTCATTGAGAAAACTTTTTGCATTTAAGAATGTTTATTCAACTGGACATGCCCTCGACATATAGACCGATCTCACGGGTTAATGTGGCAGTGTTATATTCCACAATGGGGAAACTCTACTCCCGTCAGTGACAGGGCAGTCTCTATATATGAAAGAAATATATTTTTGGTTGCTGACAAGTAGGTGATAACCTGAGCGGAAAACATAATGAGAAAGGATGATGAAACATTCGCTGACGATGATGAGACTTTAAAGATTTACTCATACAATATATCTTTGACACATCGCTTACGGTTTTGTCATGGTAAAATTGCAATTACCTCTGAAAATCCGCAAACAGAAAGTTGAAAGAAACACTCCTACATCTTTTCAAGCAATTTCCGCTTGCTTTACCTGAAACCAAATTCAGCTGCTCAAATTAATTTTGCATTTTACGAAAATGAAAGCCCGAATATCTTTACTTGTTTTTCGATTTCTATCTTCTATTGAAGTTTTAGTTCTTTTTTGCCTCTTGCGCCAAAAATGACTCTCGTGAATCTGTTATCACAACACCTAGCCATTACGAAAAAAAAGATAGTTCCTGATTAATAATGGCGTAAAAGATAGCCAAAACGCCTACCATAATTATTTAAATGATTTCAGGTTTGTCTTAAATGTGCTGTAATATTCAGTTCTGTGTATCTATCACAAATTTTTATAGTCTAGGAAATAAAAATCAAAGAAATCAGATTCAGTTTAGACTTTTTATGTGAATCGAGACAATATTAATGAATATATTCATTTGATAAACGTAAACATTTCATAATCATATATAGCAGTCTTCGTGCATTTAAAAAAGCACTTCTAGACAACGAGTCGAATAAAGAACGAAAATACGTGAGATGCTGACAAACTTGACATTGGTAATTTACAGAATTTTTAGTTGGTACACTTACTGTGTGTTTATTAAACAATGCCTCACCCGCCGCTGAAGTACACTGAAACTCTGTTACACCATTGAAATCTTGCATTTCTATCAAAAAATGCAATCAAGGCGTGGAGCAAAATGACGTAAAAAAATATTTGCGGTTTTAAGAAAACGACCTGATTCGAGCTGGTGATAAAAATTTCATGGAGGAATAAAAAAAACATTTTGGTAATTGGTAATTTAATAGGCCGAAAGATTGCTTTAAAGTGCACATTTAAAGGTGTATAATGTCAGCGGGATTTAAAGTAGGTTGTGATAAATAATAACCTGGATGTAATGTGGGTGTGATTTTATGTCGTCGGAACAGCCAAAATTTCCAAAGTAAAGTTTTTTTTTATAGATTGGTATCTCTGATAAGATTCAAAAAATCGCATTTTATCTTTGGTTTTTATTCATAATCTACTCAGCTGTTGATTTTACACGTCCCTTGGGTTATAAGTACTATCTGAAGTCGCTCATCCATTTAGTTAAGACAAAATTTGCATGGGTAATTGCTAATTTTGAAATGAAGAGGAAGCAGAGATAATGCATTGAAAGGCTGAATTCTAAGAAACCACTAATGGGCTTTCATCGAAAAAAGATGATTCACCTGCAACGATGCACGACTCAAGTTCGTAACCGGGATCATAATTTTCCGGTTTATTTCCATCGTTATTTTCAGCTTAAAATTTTCTGGCATTCTCTAAAAATCAACAATGTTCTGTAATATACCAGAAACTCAGCTAATATTGATAAAAGTTGATGTTAATAGCACGAATCGTTTTTTGTATCTCGCCGGCTTTTATTTTTATTGTTTTCTTGTAATAAAAATTGTGAACTATGCAACCAGCTAAGTCCACAGTTGACGAGAAATCCTTTGTGCTTTTAAGTTCCCCTTTCTTCTTTGCTCAGCTGAAAGACAAAGATCATTATTAGACGGTAATGGTACTGTTTAGAGGCCTAAATAGTCATAATTTCTTTTTTTTAAATCATGTATAATAAGATGGCTTCGGTTTAGCTAATTATGGAAACAAATTCTGAACACCTCTGTTGACTCGGTCAATTCTCTTTCCTGAGCTGAGCTTGTTACTTTATAGACCGACAGACCAGCGACAAATGTCTTGAGGTTTTTTTTCATATCGCCACATTGTCGTTGTCCGGTGTAAAGGTAAAATAATGTAGGTGTGCAATCAATATTAGGTCGAATACAAAACGTACTTCGCTTGTTGAATATTTGGTTTACTCCATTTAGGAGTTAATGGTAGCACATATTTGTTTGGGACTTTTATTTCACCAGCAATAACAACAAACCATTACCCTCCAAGATAAATCCTACTTTTTTAAGTGCTGTTACATCATTGGAATTGACCTATTTTCGCCAAAAATCACTTATCACTTAATCGTAAAAACTCTTATTCTTATTCTTATTCTTATTCTTATTCTCTTATTCTTATTCTTTTTCCATTTGTAACCGCAGTTTGTGTATTATTTCACTTATCACTTGTTTAGGCCAAAACACATACAGGAACACAAAATTAAAATTTTTGTTTCCATTAAATTTTAAATATTTATCAGAGAAAACAATAACATTAACGCTCCATCCGTGTTTGGTCTGTAGATATTAAGTTGGATTACGTTGTAAAATGATTTTTTTTGGCAGTGTCACAACAATGCAGATGTCTAAGCGACGTAGAAGTTTGATTGACAGATCATCATTAGCTGTATTCTGATTATTTCCATGAAGCAGTGGGTGTCATTCGCAGTGGGGCGATGGTTTCGTTTTTGTGCGGAAAACTCTTATACTTGCGAGGAAAAGATTTTGTGGTAAAACTCTTGTAAGTCATGACAGGTCTTCGTTATACATTTGATTTCTGTTCGAGAGAGATAAAGTATTAAAGACGTTCACACGAAACTTTTCCAGTCGATATATATTTTAAATTTTTAGTGCAGTCAGATAATGAGTTACTTGAATGTGTCAGAAATGGAAAAAGATTGGGGGTCACCGACTTTCAGAGGTAAAGCGCCTGGAAACCTACCCTGATATATTAAAAATTGGCGCACGTAGTTCATCATGGTTTACAGCGGTTTAGAGTTAAAGAAAATCAACGGAGTCAACGGAGGCAAACGATCTTAGTCAAATTTTGTAGAAGCGGGTCTGTTGCGTAAATAATTCCATATGTTGCCAACATTTTCATAAAACTTAACCCTTCACTCAAGAGGCATTTGAAACCGTCCCGCACATGTACAAAGAGCTGAAAAGAATGGAATTCGATGGCGCATTTGGCAAAAAATTCAAATCGGTTGAGAAAATTAACCATCAAAAGAAAAATAGGGGTCATTGAGCGTCCAAGATCGCTAACTCGGGCAAAGCTATAGCAATGGCCAACTCCCCTGTCATTATTCATTTCATTTAAAAATTAGAAATCAGAAACAAAACTGTTGAAAATGAAAGCTTGTATAATATAACTGTCTTGGAATGGGAGGCTAATTTCCGTTTCGTAAACAGTCGATACCATTTTTAACGGTCATTGCCATTGTTGGTAACCAAGCCTTTCAGAATGGACGAGGCCATATCTGCTTTAGTTTAGGCCTGGACAAGGTAAAAATTGGTTAAAATTTGTTGATGGAATTAAACGCACTCACCAAATGCTTAATTGTTCATATTCATACTGGTTTGCTTGCGGTTAGCTTTTATTTGTTGGCTGGGGAACTCCATCATTAATTTAAGAAAGTCACGTTCTATAATTAAATTTTCCGGTCCACGCAGGACAGCAGAAAAAAGCGCAACTGAAGTCCCTTACAAATATGATGATATCAGTATATCTCTGACCTATACTCTGGTCGGGTGCAGCATCCCTGGCACAACAGTGCAGACTGTTGAAACTCAGAAGACATGGACGAGCAACTAAACGCTGGAGGAGCTGACAGGGCCATCAGCGGCCTGCGCCGAACAGAGAAGCCTCCAAGGCCTTATAATTGTTTACAATTACAATTGTCTCAGAATTCTCCGCATGACCAATTCAATTGAGTATGACCCGGCTTATAATTCAGAAAATGCGAGGTGAAATGATTGTTTTATATTATCCGAATTATGATAAGCAGAATAAGACGCAGCTTTTAGCATTAAAAAATCTGTACATGGCGTTCACATCTTAAAGTTTTTGAAATGTTTGACAATTACAACTTACTCACTAAACGATTGAGCAGTTTTTTGATACAAGGTGATTGTAGCCTGATCAACTGATCATTACAGAAGGTCATGAAGGGGGGGGGGGGGGGGGGGGTACCAAATCCCAGTTCCCAGGACAAATTTTATATTTTAATTTTAATATCTTTTCCTCCTAATTATCTTTGTGGGCGTTTTGGATGCTTTACCCAAGCCATTGTCTGTGTTGCTTGTGCAGGTAGCAGTGTCACAACAAGTTGCCGTCGTTGGGCCTGAGGTTGAAGACGATGAACTCTCAAACACGATGTTTAATGTTCCTTTATAAAAAGATAGCACTCGCTGAATCACTCGGATGAACAAAGAGCTTGATTCACTCTCTCTAGGCAATTCCATCTGATCATTAGTTCGCAATACAATAGGCCACTTGCACTAAGAGGTCATGTGACATCGTTTTTATGAAAATGAAAGTTACATGATTTTGCCTTCGAAACACTATTAGTGGGTCATCTCTTAAACAGAATATTAGTGATCTGGTTTTTCAAACCCGCACCATTTGCTTAAAATGAGAATGTCCGTAGCTGGTCACGTGACCAAAACTTGATTTTTAAAATTATGAATTACCGTTTTCTGACACAAATTTTGCACTTAAACTTCAAGGAAAATGTTGAAAAGATGATGTGGTAACGTTTATAGCACATCTGAACGTAACTATCAAACATTTAACAAGACATAAACAAAAAGTAGTTTTGGCCGCCATGTTGGAGGGCAAGAGTATGCCCTCCAACATGGCGGCCAATACAAATCATACTAATTTATTGAAAAATCAAAGTACCATAAAATATCTCCCTTAAGTGCGTTTCTTCTCAAATTTCGGGTGTAAGATAATTTTTATGTGTTCTGTCAAATTTTGGCATCAGCAAGATTACAACTCACTGTTTAAGGGAGGCATTGGTCACGTGACCTCTTAGTGCAAGAGGCCTCTAGGCGGTTTTTTAGTGTTACCTGCTTCAATGTGGTCTATCAACATAAAACATTTCTAGTCCAGTGCTCGCAAACCCTCTCCGTTCGCGGCAGAATCCTCAACTCCACACTTCTCGGTAATCATCTTTTGTAATTCGTGCCTGCCCATATGTAGCAAAATCTGATCCTTGTTGATTTACATTTCATTTAAATTTATTTGCTTTTAAATTTACACCTCATTTAGTTAAATTTAAACCAAATTTCTATTTGAACTTGTTTCATTTTTTATTTAACCTTTTTATCCATTTAAATTTAAACTTTTAAAATGTTTTTAAACTATACTGCGTTATTTCTTAATTCTTTTTATTCATTTAAATTTAAACTTTCAACATTTTATTTGATTTAAACTGCGGTGAAATTCTATTTAATTTTCTTGAGGTGAGCTCGGCTGTGAATGCCAGTCGTTCAGCAGCGATACTAGCAACCTCGTTCCCAGGGTCTCTCATCTTACCGCCTGGGGCGAGCGAGGAGAGACCCTCTCTCCTCGCTCGCCCCAGGCGGTAAGATGAGAGACCCTGAGAACGAGGTTGCGATGCTAGCTGCAGGTGTTTTGGCTTATGCGCATGCACCAAATTAAGTTATTTTACAATTTTGTACCTAATCTTGGGTAAATCTATTCGTTTGGTAAAAAGATAGCTTTCTCAGCATGACTAATTAGGCCCATTTAGCCACATGACAGCTCAAAAACTGATTTAACGGTAAAAAAACGACCTTTCTTACGATAGCTTGGTACTGAAATGGTTAAATGAAAAGAAAGTACTAAATAAAACGGATTTTGTATGAGTTAAGCAACAAAAAGTTACGAAAGTTTGTTTTTCATACAGTACTTGCAAGTCATTGCCCTGTATGTTATATAATTATGAAAAAAAATACATGACCTGTCCTGTTAAGTACTTGTAGGTACGTAGGCCATCCGTATCCCACTTAGCGAAAAGTGGAGACTGGCCGGTTTGGGTCTATCCTGAGTTAAACTGAGAAATGCATTATGCGAACAGCATTGCATGCTGTCTTTCTATTCTGTAAATGTAAAAATGTAGCACAAGAAATATCAGTTTCCAAGCGTATTATAAAGCCTGGCAAGGCCTTTTTCGCGATCTTCGAAAAGTTTTGAACATAAGTTATCAAAACTAAAGAGAACTTTAACAAACCACGACGGCAAAGCAACGAGAACCCCTCCAAACAAAAGGTTTACTGAGTAGAACAGTGGCTGTGCACGTGCGTTGCACGTCTTTGTACATATCTGTTTTTGAGGGTCTATTATAGGGGGTCGTACATTCCGTAAACCGCCATATTTTGTTCTTTCGAAACCGCAAACCGCTTTCGTTTTCTTCTAAAAACCGACACCGCCCTACAGGTAGAACGATTATCTTCATAACCGATTTTTTAACAGCACGTAGCAAATTCTTTGCGATATGTTAGCTCAATAATCGTATCTCTCCTCACATAGACCACAAGATCCTAAGAACAGAACAAATTGTTTCTATAACTCCATTCAGTAACCAGCGAACAAAAAGGTTTTGACGTCTAATGGGCTGTTCACAAACACAAAGATTGCTCGAGATGTTTATAACGAATTGTAAAAGTACAAGTTTTTAGGGCTGAGTGTGTTGGTTGTTCTTATGTGGTCGTTCGGACAAAACTAGCTTGTGAAATTTACTTTACCTTTATCATGGAATGATCTCAACCCAGGACAGAGGCCTTCTGCTCTGCGCCAGGGATCTAACAAGCCGATCCAGCAGAGTAAATTGAAGACCATCGGATGCTATTTTTGTGGTCAGGGCCTCACAATACATTTCCTCTCTAATGCCGTGAAAAAAGGCCGCTGTTCTTAAGTATCATCCTCACGATGTAGTCGCTTGTGATGAGAATGGGTATGTTTCAAGTCATTTTCAAGCGATGACGTCGGATGGTAGCACGATGCTTCCCTGTGATTTGGTTAGTTTTTAAGACTGAATTTTTTAAAATTCATTCGTTATGTGCTGAAATAAATTCCCTCGCTCACTTCGGTGGTTGGTTGGTTGATCAGTCGTAAACATTTTTTTGTAATACTGCTGGCGAGTTAAAAGGATAAAGTTACCGCTCAGTCTTCTGAGCCTCTTAACTCTGTTTGAATAACCGCCAAAAAATCCAAAAACCGAGAGCTAAATTTATGATTTCCCGCAACCGCACGATAATTTCTTAACCGTAAATCGCCAGATAAATGTGAATGAAACCGCAAACCGGCACTCAAAATTGGCTTGAACCGCCAAACCGCCAGACTATAATAGACCTTCATTTTTACCGTCGCCTGCAAAACAGTTGGTGAGGCACCCACGTAATGGTCCAGATATTTATACTCAAATTTGAATTATAGTACAGTACTATAAATATATATAGAGTTACCCTAACATAAACATGAAAGCTAACCTCAAGCAAGCTGCAGCCGCAAGCAAAATTGGCAATGACGTAATGTTACCTAATATGGTAAGTGGTGTCTACACCAAGTAGTTACCTCAAAACAATAACAGCATTTGGCTAAGTCTAAGGAAAACGACCGACGAGTTTTTGTACGTTACTTTGAACTTGAAGGCTTATTTAGCTTGAGCTAGTTCTAAGACCAATAGACGCTCTGAATAGATGTAGGCATTTGCGAAATTTGAAGGTAAAATATATATTTATTTGTTTTTAGCCGTCGTCCTCAGGGTCCTCGGGGTCGCGGTTGATTTTGGTTAAGGCCCTTATTTTGTTTTTCATGCAGCACCTCACTGCGGGCGTGCCTTGAGGTGAGGTGCTCTATACGGCTTTACTACAGTTACGTGATATAGTAACTTGCAGCAAGAGCAAATTTAAGTGAAATTTTGGTAAGTTTAAAGAGAGGTTGAAAGGGAAAAAAAGGGTTATGGAACACCACCAGACAGTTGCCCGACCGCACAATGGCACCCCATGTTGTTGGGCAACTGTTTGGAGTGTATCTACCAATTTTTAACTTCAAACTCTAATTTTAAAACAACACCAAATCTTCAAAATTTCCTATTTCCATAAATTTTACTAATCCTTTGAGAAAAACTATCTATCTCCAAATATACCTAAAAATCACCAAAAAATTTACAAAACGACCCAAAACATAGATATGTGAATGAGCATATAGATTCTTGATTGCTTCAAACGTAAACGAGATATTCACGGCATTAGAAACATAATACCCAGCAAAAATACGGCTTTCATGTGTACCCCCGCCTTAACTAAGAGAGAATCGTAACTCTGAGCATGTGCAAATACAAACTAATTAAAATTTATTGTAAAGAATGATACTGACGACGAGGATACTTACCTGGCCAAGAGGGTGGTAAAAATTAGAAGACAACTTCGACTGGTTGGGAGGACCGAAGCTAAGAATAACGTCTTACCAATTGCAGTTTGCTTCTTTCGTGAACAGAAGGTTTTGCGCCGGCGCTGACTTCCGTTTCGTCAACGATTGCCTAGCCATTTTTAACGGTCGACGCCATCATTGGTAACCAAGCCTTTTAGAATGGAATCTGGTTTGCTTGCAGTTTGCTTTTTAAATTTGACAGTTAAGGCAACTGTGTTAGTAACATGTGTTAGTCCTGTTTTATGATTAAACTTTGCGGAGATTAAGGGGCTCAACCTGTTAGTGTAGTGGTATAGGAGGGATGTTAGGAAACAGAGGTTCCAACAAATATCTTAAATTGACCTCTCCTCCAGGAGGGCTTTAGTCAGGGCAAACGAAACCAAATGTTGAAACATATAATAGAGGGCTCTATGAGACTGCGTACGCTCTTTTTTAAACTTGAAAAATATTACCATTTCCAAGTTGTAGTGGGGAAACGATTTCAATCCCGGTCAGTATAAAACACGGACTGCAGACTGCAGACTGGGTATAAGACACGGACTGAGGTGTGAATGAGGACTGAGCATTACCGACTGGATATAACACACGCACTCAGGTATAAAACGCAGAACGCTGACTAAACGCGGTCTATCGACTGCGGACTGCAGGTATAAAACACAGGCAAAGCTGGTACAAAACACCTCTGCTAACTGATCACGGTGCATGAAGGGAATGGTATTTTCGCGCCATAAGCACTGGGTAAAACTGCGCATGTGCTATCCCCCAAGATGGCCGGAATTGGAGGTAAGGGCTGCGATTGTTTCACATATTAGTTATTTCTTTTCTCGAAGAGTTTCAATTTCCAAGAGAGCAAAATTGTGATAGAAAATTGCCTTACTGGCTGTTGATATCTTAGAGAAGGCTACTGATCTGACTGATTCAATAGTTGCAACATCAATGAGCCAATAAACTTAACTAAAATTGCCACAGAACTAGCAAACACAACGGCATAAAGATTCTACTCATAGGGTCCACTGTGAAAACAAAATCCTTCGTTGAGCAGATCGAAGGCCGTAAGTCACTAGGAGGCCAACGTTTGACCTGTTACTTTATCAAAATGCAGCACAATAGACTGCAAAACAGTCGTTTTCGGAAGGCGCGAGGCGCCGTAAGAGCCGTGATCCTCGAGTGCGAAGAGCACGAGCCTCACACGCCCACTCGCCGTTTTTACACTCGCTCCAGACCTTTCGTTTGAATATGGACCGTTGCTCGCGTTCGCAAAAAAATACGACTTTCTTGTAGTCTAGTAGCACAATAGAGAATCAACCAATTTGCTGAGAGGAATATACATTTTATCTCCTACAGGAAAGGTAAATCCCTCTAAGACATCTTTGTTAGAGCTAACCTCTAAAGGTCACAGACTTGTCACATCACGAAACAGCGGGAGTCGTGTTAAGCCTGTCAACTCATTGTTAACCCCACTTTACACTAATATTAGCTAGAGCTGGAGACTCTTCGAAGTTGAGCTGCTTTGAAGAGCTTTTTGCGGTAGCATGCCGGAGCTTGCTGGTTGAACACTTTAATAAAACGCAGTTTACACGATAGCGACAGCTCAACACCACGTTTCACTGAGTACTTTTGTTCCAGCGCATTTCCATAATTTGACTTCTTTGTCTGAATTCATTCGCCTTAGACACAAGTCCCTCGCACTTCCTGCATATCAGCGTCGAAAGGGAGCCACTCTCAGTAATTAAATTCCACACACATTTCGATTCTTCGAGGCAAGATTTTTGTCACTGCAGCTTTTCCATCTCTACCGAAAACACGAAGCAAGTGGCGGCTCTCGAATGCATCGCCGCAAAGCCGGCAAACTGAATTTCGCGGATGAACTTTTCTGAGAGTTGATTGCTCCATAAACATCAGTAAATCACTGAATTGTTGCTCTTCTCACCACAATGGCGAGTCCGCAGTGGAGATTTATACGCGAACTTTCCCCAAAATACTTAGTTCTAAGAAAATTCTGTCCTGTCATCAACCAATCAAAATGCAGAATTAATTAACCACAGGAATAGGCCATTTCCGAATTACCTCAGGCCTCTTCTTCAAAGCGAGTCTTGGTGCTCATCTTTTCATATGCAAAATCAATTTTCATTCACATGAAAATGAGTTTAATTTGCGTGTGAATGAAAATTGATTTGCATATGAAAAGATGAGCACCAAGACTCGCTTTGAAGAAGAGGCCTGAGGTAATTCGGAAATGGTCTATTCATACATGTGTTTTCATGAATATTTATGTAGACAAGCGACCAGCCGTTGCCAGGGCCTTTTCCCGCCCCGCCTTCAAGCTAGGGAAAGGGCCCTGGGAACGAGATTGGCAAAAGGATGCATCCCAGATCATCTCGAATCGGCGTTTCCCGGGAAGGAGGAGGTTCTGGCAACTGTAATGTGTTTTACACTCCGTGCTGTTTTCTCGCTAATTGTTAAGCTGTACATGACCATAGAGCTTTCAAAAAGAGCAAATTTGCTCTATGATGGTTCAGATAGATTCGGGACTAAATTTAATTTCAATTTAATCACAAGTATGTTGAAGTAACTTTTAATTAACAACAAAAATAATCAATACGCAGCTGGAATATTACTTCTACAAATATCCTTTGTTGCCTTTACATGTTGAACTAACCCGAGATGACATAAAATTACACACAGCAACATCGCCAAGATAGTGTTAGACGTTTCAGGGACATTCGATATCTCCCTCCGATTATCCACATATCTTGAACGCCATCATGCTAAATTCATTAGATAAATCAATCTGCTAAATTCACCACAAATCCAGCAAGTTCTGCAATACACTAATTTCGTCTCGTTATGTGCTTTAAATGCAACTGTTTGACACGGTCAAGACCTATCGTGAACCATATTAATTTACTTTTTTTACGGAAAAGACATGTCTCAAAAGACTGTTTTTTTTTTCACTATTTTGGTCAACACAAGTATATTGCATTCAACCTTACACCGCACGCCTTAATTTGGCTTGTAGCTTTTACAATTTTTAACAGTAAAAGTTTTTACTTAAGCATGCAATATGAATATTAATGCTAGACGCCCCAACTGCTTCCCTCACGAGAACCCGTATCAGTTTCGACCCGAACTGTTCTGTCATGATGACAAAGCCCGTGATTTCATGATACCAACGATTAGCAGTTGCTTGGGTTTCACCTTGGGTGCAACATTAACCAAATTAGGTCCAGTCTCGCGCGTCTATCGAAAAGGACAGGAAATTGAGCCCGCGGAGACCAGGGTAACTGTTTTCTTAGCAGAAGCCAGGAGCCATAATCAGGGACGGAGACCGTAAGCGCGCGCTGTTTCTAGTATTGGGGTTGGCCCCATGATATGGGACAATTTTTCTATTTTTAGAACAAATAGCGCCATCGCCTGCGGCACACGCGCGTACATTGCTGCGAGAATTTTCGCGGATGTCGCGCAGGGGAAATGGCATCCGAAATTCCCGAAATCGTTTATGCTTTTGGCCCACAACTCAACGCCTATGGCTGTTGAAATTTTGCTTAGGGATTTTCGCCGTAAGTTGCACCAGTTTGAGTGAAGACAGTGCCGAATTTAGGTATGACCCGCTTTATATCGCTGATCAAGTTGAGTTCCGCTGCTCCTTTTACAAGAATTTCACATTACTCCACTCTAAATTTCACATATGAAGAAGATTAACAGCTTTTCCATAACACAGAAAAAAAACTAGTTTCATATGTTTGGATATAGCAGCGTTTAGGCCCAATAAGTGACAATAGGTTTTTAGTTTGGTTTTGTTTGTGTACAAATCCAATAAATTGTCTGTTGTCGATGAATAAGAGCGGCCGCCGATGCGTGTTTTGCACAGCACAGTGTTCTTACAGATCTTTTCTCTACAAAACAAAAGTTTACGGGAATAACTAGCCGGTGAGCGGATTTTATTCATTCACAGCGCGAAATTAAAGAAATTCTCGACCCTACAAAACACACCTTTTCCATTCAAGCAGAGCATAAAAGTACACAGAAGAGCCCTGGTTCTTCTTCCCTGCCTTATTCCCTGCCATCGCTGTGAAAAATCCGTAAGACAATCTCGCAACTCTCACCATTAGATATCGCAACGTGACAGCGTTCACGCGAGAGCCCACGACACGTGCGTGGATCGGCGCGGATATATGACGTCAGGATGGCGCAATTTGTCCTAAAAATAGAAAAATTGTCCCATATCATGGGTCCACGCGCATCCCAAGACTTACGGTCTCCGTCCCTGATTATGGCTCCTGCAGAAGCTTATTACCCCTATTCGAGATGATAAGCCTTTGATTTAATCTAAGTTGCTTTTTGCTTGTCAATGTCTTGTCTTGTCGTAGTACTGTAAAAAGACATACGATAACTTCGACGTGTAAACGTACGACTACTTTCAATCAGCGGATTCCTTTAGCAGCAAGGTCTTCTTTGACCCTCCTCAGATAGTCAGGATCTGGATATCCAAATCTGCAAAAATTTTACTCAAAATCAGTTAGACGTCATCTTAAAGTCACATGAAAGCAGGTTACGTTTAATGACGTATCAGCTGTTCAATACCTACCTCTGAGGACCTCCATACATGCTAGTCTTTTGGTGAATATGATTCCACGTGATCTTGTTTTGCTTTCCAGTTGTTTTGGAGGTTCCAACAGTAAAAACCAATCGAGCATCAAAAGCTCTTTTCAAAAGCTGCAGGACCTCATTTCCTTTTCGGTTATCAGGAAGATAAGCAATAAGTTGGGTGCCGTCGTACCTTCGGCCAGGGTTAGGGTGTTCCCAGCCTTGAGTTCCCGGTGGAAAACAGTAGTCGATGACGATTGTGCCACAATCTGCAGATTAATGACGTGCAGAATTGAAAAAGTTAGTTGCTGGTTGTGTTCTCTCTGTTGTTACGCTGACACAGGAACGTGCTATGCACAAAAAAGAACTAGAAGATAAGTTACGCCTGCACTGTTTAGCAAGTCACAGCTCTTGTGTAGATTATCTATCCGTTTTTGTCTTGGACTGGCAGCACGTTCAGAAGTCCAATCACAATTTTCACAGCACATGTACATAACTCTTCAAGCTGTTTGTTTACGCGTCGGTCGAATACGTTTAAGGTGGGACTTAAGGGGGGAGAAACTTAACTACAAAAGTCTGTTGCTAAGGAAATCTGAAAACCTTCTTTTTTTGGCTCCTGAAGTCCTGTGGGCATCAAAGTTTACCGTGTTTGTTCGATTCACGTTTCCTTTAAATGTTTCGAACCACGCCCATATTTGGTTTGTCACGTGACCACAATAAAAAACGTCTAAAAACTCGGACTGAGTGGATCGTTTTCGAAATATAACAATACATTTTGCCAAAACACGGCATTATCTACAATTTGTAGTATGCGTTTGAGGAAATGTACAACATTTCGAAAATTATAGATCTTTAAGAGACTTAGCGAGAGGAGGAGGAGACGGCTGAAATTCAGGCTAACAAGCAGGGTGCTTTTTAAAATTACTCAGACACTTTTATTCAAATCAAAGAAGATATGGAGAAACATTCTAAAAGAAAGATAAATGCCATTAACAAATTCAGAACCGCGAAACGGTAAAAAGATACAACATGGCGCTGTAAGGTTATGTACTAGCATTTATATTAATCCTACCGTCGATTGCATTCGCACGCGCGCAAAAAATGTTTTCTGGTCGCGTCAAACGTCTGAGTTTCAGGTGCAAACTTTGAACTTTTCCCGCCCATTATCAGATGGTATAGAACCAAGTGACAGCTGTTTAGACATGCAAAGCTGTTCTTCCTCTTCCTCTCAGTGTATTTCGGGACAAACAGAAACTTCCGTTCTTGTTGATTAGAAACATCTCTTTGAGCAGTGTTGAGAAGTACAACTTCACATTTGGGCGGGAAAACTTCAAAGCTTGACACCTGAAACTCAGACGTTTGACGTCAAGTGAAAACAGTGAGTTTAAGCATGACGTTTACGGCAGACGGCGAACGGCAAAGGTCACTTCTGCTTTTCTATTCTTTTCTTGTAATCCTTAAATAAATCATACAAAAATAGAAAAGTGTCTCTAACTATTCACTGCAAATACAAATATTTTGATTCTACTGTACAGAGAGCTGAAGACAGACGGCAAAAGTTTCATTTTTGCCGTTTGCCGTTTGCCGTAAACGTCATGCTTAACCTCTCTAACATGTTTTGCGCGCGTGCGTTCACGGGTGAATGCAATTGATGGTATCAAATGCCCCACAAATACACCATAAACCATGTGCTTTTTTGGTATGCTTAAAGGTCATTTTTTGGATTATATTTGGATTGGCTGTGCGTTTATCTGCATGTTAAAGTCGTTCCTTATTACATTATGATTCTTCGTTAACTTGTTTAATGTAATATTACCGTTATAGCCGGGAAGATGTTTACGTCTTTTGTAAAAGTGCATTTTTCCTACTGGCTGATTTCCTCTCATAAAGTCCTGCACGTCTTTACAAACGGGGCATCTGTTGTCATGCTTAAGCGCAGTCTCCCCGCAGGCTATACAGAAGACGCGTTTACACTTCAACTGAACCCGTACATTAGTCAAGGTATCGAGGCAGATGGGGCATTCTGTTGCTGAGCCTGCTCCACCAGCAGCAGAATCTGTTAGTTCAAAAAATTAAACTTGAAATAGTTTAGTCTGTCGGTTGTCAATAAAAAAGTCACCAATGATAGCAAACATAAACCGCCGCGTCTTACAAATTTGGCCTCTGCTAAAATATCTTTTAGCGCAGCTTACCTCGTAATCATAGCGATTCCGATCGAATTCGATATGTCCCGAGTTTTTGCAACCCCCATATATGAATGCATCTACAGCGTCAAGAAAAACAGTTGATGTATTAAAACCTAGTGACTCACAATGATCTGACAAAGCGGCCAATCACCGCACAAATGATTTCAGTTGCGCGTTGTGGTCCATATCGTGGACAAACTGCAGGAGATATATGTCATGGATCATGCGTCAAGATATTGGCCAAGTTCGATTTTTTTTTTAAAAAAAAAATGCCTTTCTATAAAGCGAGAGACAGTTAAGATTCATATAAACAGGAAGACAAGGAATGAGGTCAAGACCGAACCTTTGACCTCAGCTTGGACAATACAGGATTTGGTACATGGCTAAAGGTGGCTCAAAACAGTTTCCAGCACTTTCCAAGACGTAGATTTTGATGGGTCATTATGACCACTCTTTATCAGTTGATGCTAAAATCAAGTGATAAAGAGTGGTTATAATGACACATCAAAATCTAAGTCTTTGAATGTGCTGGAAACTGTTTTGAGCCACCTTAATGGCTTTCCTCACGGGAAACAGCGCGGAATCCCACGTAGGCAATTAAGGAAAGCGTCATCGAACATTTTCATTTTATATCAATATTTTTATTAATGGACCACAATGTAAACTACTGAATTTTCAGTAATTGTGTTATCCAATAACGTTATTCAGTTATACAGGTTTCGTATATGCGATTCCGTACACGTATTCCGCTGACATGCTTGAGAAAAAAATAGTGATCAAGTTTACTTTTGATAATGCAGACTACTCTCGTGGACTATCTGCGGCTTGCTGTGTGTTAAACACGATACCTCGATGTTTTTTCTTGTTTTTTTTTTCTGATGGCCTTGCTAGCAGAGGATATTTCGGCCCAACCCCGGATCGCTTTCTGGTAGAAAATATACAAA
>JAHPZR010011649.1:67500-115000 GCA_019787425.1 Platygyra sinensis
CACCAGAGAGGAACTCAATCAATTTATAACTGCTGTTAATTCGTTTCATCCGGCTCTTAAATATACCTGGGAAATTTCCGACACTTCTTTAGCATTTCTAGATATTAAAGTTTCTGTCGAAAGCAACGGTTTATGCACCAGTGTGCACTACAAACCCACAGATTCTCATAGTTATTTGTTGTATTCATCTTCACATCCATCACATGTCAAGAACTCATTCCTTATTCTCAGTTTCTTAGACTTCGCCGCCTTTGTAGTGAGGACTCTGATTTTTCCTTAAAATCAGAGGAAATGTGCGAGTTTTTCGACAAACGTGGCTATCCTGCCTCTGTTGTTCAAGCAAATCGATCGGCAGTCAGCACTACAAACGTCTAAGAAGGAGAATAGTAATAGAATTCCATTCACTCTCACATTTCACCCTCACAACCACGCAGTAAAATCCATCATTCTCAAAAACTTTAAATTACTTCAAAATGATCCCGATACTGGTAGAATCTTTTCGAAAACCGCCATTAATTTCATTTAAACGTGACAAAAACATAGGTAACTTTTTAGTCAGAAGTTCTTTCCAAACGAGTGAACAACCCGGTACTTTTAAATGTGCACGCGCACGATGCAAAACATGTCCTTTCATTTGTAACGTTGAGAAATTGTCGGGGCCCAAGCGATCTATTAAAATCACTGATCATTTTACCTGTACCTCAGCCAATGTCATCTACTGTATAACTTGCACTCTCTGCAAAAAGTTATATATCGGCGAAACAGGTAGACGACTAGGCGACCGATTCCGAGAACATCTTCGCGACGTTGAGAAAGACGACAAAAACGCATCTAAACCGGTCGCTAGACACTTTAATCTGCCGAATCATTCGAAGCAACATATGGCGGTCTGTGGCCTCTCCCTACATCAAGGAGGCACAGAAAGCCGCAAAACTCTAGAACAAAAATTTATTTTTCAAATCGGCACTCTTAATCCTCACGGTATCAACGAACGCTTTTCATTCAACTAATTTATTCTGTTGTTTTTTCACGTTGCCAGGCACCAACCAATAGCGTAGCTCCATATTTCTCTATATAAACCACACACAACCCACAATTCCTCGATTCGCTCCGACGAAGGGCTAGCGCTCGAAACGTCAGCTTTCGAATCTCTTTACGGTGGCTAATTCACATTATCAACTCAGTTGATAAAACCAAATTATCCTTTAGAGCGAGATAGCCGAGTGTAGTCTAGGACGAGCGGGACGAGCCGAGAGCGGTCTGGTGAGGAGGGAGTGCGCAGAGGAGCCTGTAGACATTCCATTGATGCCGCCGTTCCATGATACCAGCTCCTGGTATCAAGATCTGATTGGTTGAATCGATGACTGTTGACAGCTCTGAGATAAATAATTGATAGATCTTGACAACTCCTTGTAAATTAGCATGATTCTTGCCGAGACCGTCAGCAACGGCTTCCGTGTGCAATGCACAGTTCACTGACGACGAATTTGAAGCAGCTTTGAGCAATTCTTTGCATGCAACATTTTCGTCATATCTCTTGTTTGAAACGTGAGCAGAAGCTATGCCTGGAAACTGTGGCGTAGAAGCGCGATGTTTTCGGAATTCTACATACTGGTTTCGGGAAGATCCTAATTTTTCAATTGCTGTCGCGTCTATGATGGTAAATAAAATAGACAGGCCAAACACGACTCCTACGGTTCGTGTCATTTGTAGATTTGCCGTTTATTTTTTGGTCTTTCGACTTTTTTGTCGATTCACTCTTGTTCATGAAAGGCATTTCGTGTTGTGTTATAAGGAGAAAACTAGAGCCGTTAGATCGTGCTAGGCGGCAAATTTTAAGAAGTCATAGGTCTGCATGATTTCCGCTGTTATCTGCGTGTTTGACACCTCTATAATTTGCCATGTTTTAGTGTATTGTTTTGGCTCATTTCTATTGCAAGATTTGTTTGTTAAGTCTCCAAGTATTTGCTTTGAAGGGACAAAATATGACATTTACCGTGAACGTGTTGCTTACTCGCATTCTATATTGTGACGCCGGGCCCGGCTATGATTAGAACTGGATAATTTGGTTTTATCAACTGAGTTGATAATGTGAATTAGCCACCGTAAAGAGATTCGAAAGCTGACGTTTCGAGCGCTAGCCCTTCGTCGGAGCGGATTCGCTCCGACGAAGGGCTAGCGTTCGAAACGTCAGCTTTCGAATCTCTTTACGGTGGCTAATTCACATTATCAACTCAGTTGATAAAACCAAATTATCCTGTAATACTCCCACCGACGCAGCACCATAGTTTCTTTAGAAACTTACCCCCTCTATGATTAGAACTGTTTGCAAGAACAGTAGGTAGATTCTTATCACGGGTGTCATATTTGCTCTCCTACGTTTTCCTTCGTAGCTTTACTTCGAGAAAGCTATAGGCTTGTCAAGAGAAATTCTTATGTTTCTTGCAGCTATCTGATGGAGCTTATGTTTCCCGGAGCTCGATGTATAGGTTTATTTCTCCTTTGATTGTTCTTGTCCCGCAGGATTTAAAGTTAACTCATTACGCGCAAGTCTGTCGACTCTGTTGCGTGTTGTATATGCCATTGTTCGGCTTAGTTCTTAAACTTGCCGCCTAGCACGATCTAACGGCTCTAGTTTTCTCCTTTTCTCGTAAGAGTCGTGTTTGGCCTGTCTACTCTATTTACCGTCAATTAAGATTCAAGATTCAAGATTCAAGATTCTTTATTTTGCACTATTTATATCATTAACTACAGCTAAAATAAAAATAGAAAGGAGAAAATAAAGAGAACATAGTTTTATATATTGGAGAAAAAAAGGAGAGGTGCGTAGTGACCATAGTAGCAAATGCTTTCGAGATGGTCACTACCACATGATGTCACGAGAAAGAAAAATATTTGTAATAAGCTGGCATGCTAGTTTTATGTTTTACAAAGAGAAAAGTAATAATAACTATTCATTAGGTAGTAAATTATTAATACATCTAAGTAATGTTACATTAAAAAAAATCGATATTTCTATGAGTGTTTTTCTTACTACAGTAATATAAATTAACAAAGTGAAAATAACAGTGGAAAAATAAATTAATTTTGGTTAACAAGAAGATGGTGTTTATACTGTTGAATAAAAGAAGAAAACGGCAAAATTTTCAATCTGTAAGGTACTTTTTCCCAGACCCTAGAGGCCATAGATGAAAATCTTGAAAGGCCATAGTTGGTTCTGGACACTGGTCTGTATAAGTTCTCTTACTGTAGATTGTTATAATAGCGCGGTGGATTGTTATAATAGCGCGGGGAAACCCATCAATTTTGACAGGTTTGATTACCTCCTTGACAGATATGTAACAGGCTAATCACCAAGGGGCGGAACGGTACATTGAAAACAATGTCTACAGGCTCCCCCGCGTCCCACTCGCTTCGCTCGCGGAGTCACGACGCTCCGACTTCCACTCGCTCGCCGAATTTTTTTTTTCCGACCTCGCTGGGAGCCTGTTCGCAGGCTAGTGGGTAACAAGACCTACAAAGGCAATTTGGACTAATTTTTTGACTTCTAAAGAATGCAATCGGCGCAATATTTTGCCGGTAGAATTGGCTGGCTCGACACTTATGAAAAACACAGGAAACAGAGGTAGGTTGTGTGGCATGCCATTGACACTGCGTATTTCCCAGGCATTCCTTTCGGTCAGGAATAGGAAATTTACAGGTTTGCAAGCGTAGTTCTAATCGAATGGTAGCTGTTCAGTTTGTTGAAGGTTTGATGGAACATTTTCGTAGTGAACAGAAAGGAAAAGGCTTGAAGTTTGCTTTAAATGTAAAATTCTGGATTTAGAATTATTTTTTCATTAAAAACTTTCAAGGCAAACATGTGTGTTTTTTGTTGGTTTCGAATGACTGTAGTAGAAAACGGACATATGAAACGCGGAAATTCAGAGCAGTAGTCAGTTGATTGACTTCAAACGCTTCTCAAATTTTCACTTTGCCATAACAAGACATAATTGTGGTCATATCTTCAGATATGTGGAAGCTGCAGATTTTCAAAACACCACTGGTGCCAATCGTACATATTCGTACGATTGCCAGTTAAAGGGTTAAAACGACAGGTTCGACACAATTCTTTTTAGTATACCGTCGTCCTTCTTCTTCCTCTTCAGTGTGCTTACATATTTAACCGTACCGTCATGCAAAAACAGAGTTTTGGGGCAGTCCCGGGCAACTATCAATTAATTCACAAAACTGATAGTTTTACCATTGCGTAATATACATGACGGAAAAATAAGAACAAACCTGTCTTCCCTGTCACTGTCAGTCTGAACGGACTGTCCTTTATAGCTTCTCCTTTGACTGTAATGGACACATTGAACTCACCTCCTTCATTAGATGTGCACATTACTTGATAGTGTCCATTTTTATTGTCTGTTATTGTGGTTTTCAAGCTCCCCTTTGTTTTGGAATTGATCTCAACATTTATTTGGTCGATTTCGCTGTAGGTTGTCTGGTTCCTTGAATCCTTGGTTATTATTGTAAATGTTGCTCTTTCCCCTTCCAATGCCTTAGTCAGACCCTTGCCTTCGGCTACTGATGAGGATGGTTCCGTGCTGCTAGTAAATAATTTTCCAGGGAACGTTGTAAGATTTGGAATGTATCTGACTTCGGTGAGATCTAGCATCTGCAGGAAGGGAGCTGAAAGTTCCCGAAGTCTTCTCTCTAACAGTTTTTCTACGTTTAAAATTTCCGGTAAATTATCTCGAGAAAGAACTTCTCGCCCAAACTCTAAGCTGTCATGAATTTCTGTTAGTTTTTCATCCAGCCTTGTCATTTCGTTCACAAATGAAACTTGAAAAGTTTCCTTCTGGTTGATTAATTGTTCCGTCACGCTTTCCTCGTGCTGTCGAATCAAATTTATACAGGTTTCTGCAGCCCCGTGGACTGTTTTTGTCGCTTGTTCGAAGCTATTGTCTACTTGGAGTCTTCGTTTCTCGAGACGTGTTTTGTGTTTCATTAAGCGAGTGCCGTTGTCTTCAACCTCCAGCATCTTAATTCCAATTTCTGATCCCTTCTTTTCAAGTCCATTTTCCTATGATCTACATGATCCAAAGTGATGCAATCACGGCAGATGCAAATTTCACAAGTTTCGCAAAAAAACCGAAGGTCATCTTTGTGTTGATTACATACGTTCGCTCTCCGAGCGGGACGTCTACAAAACATGGACCGGGGTCCATGGACCTCCCCATGGACCACCCCATGGACCACCCCTAATTTTCAACTGGAAATCGCCCCTGTTAATATGAAAATTTACCGGAGGTCAAGGTATGAACAAAAACACAGACTCGTATTTATTGCTTACGTCCTTGAGGGTTTGTTTCGTAACAGCGGGTTAGCGGTTTTACGCGGGGTAGTACAACAAAGTCTTGTGACTGTACATAGGTTGCAATACAGGCGTACTTTGTGGGTACGAGCAATAAATACTCACCTGATCTTTGAGGTGGATCGTTTCAAGGCAACTGCCATCACTTACTGCCATCTTGGATGAGGGAGCGCGAAGGGGCTGGAGCGAGTTATGTTATCCGGCAACCTACCCCCTCCAATACGAAAACTGAATACATTCTTGCCCTCCGATTACGTTTACAAGCTGGAATGAAAATACTGGGGGTAGAAATGCTCTAGATCTTCTGTATCTCATAAAGAGTTTGTGATCTTCCCATTTATGGGGTGCGATCCCAAAGCAACCCGCTATTACGAGACAAACCCTCAAGGACGTAAGCAATAAATACGAGTCTGTGTTTTTGTTCATACCCTGACCTCCGGTAAATTTTCGTATTAACAGGGGCGATTTCCTGTTGAAAATTAGGGGTGGTCCATGGGGTGGTCCATGGACCCCGGTCCATGTTTTGTATACGTCCCTCCGAGCGTAATCTTCCTCATCGTTGGACCCAAAGTTTCCAATTTCTTTAACTTGATGGCCGCTAAAAACTTTCAATTTTCTATGAGCCCCAGCGCATTCTTCGCAAAGGAAGCTGCTGCATTCAGAACAATAACAGCTTAATGATCTATTTTCGTCACAGCTTCCGCAGCGTGATGGATTTTCTTTTCCTTGTCCGCTGTAAGCCTCGACAATGTCCACCATCTGCTTATAAAACAGGTTGGATGGAAGGCTGCTGATGTTGTTGTTCGGGCATTCGGTGATTTGACGACATTTCGGGCAGGTTAACGTTTCTCCGCCTTGCTGTCGGAGCCAACCTTCCAAGCATGATTTGCAAAACGTATGAAAGCACTTCAAAATTTTCGGCTCTTTGATTTCACTAAACTGCTCCTGGCACACTGGGCATTCTATTTCCTTCTTGACATCATCAAAAAAGCTTTTACTTTGCGCCATAGCCTTCAAGAACGGAAACTAATTTAATACTGCGAAAGCGTTATCAATTATGAAATGTAGATGAAGCCGGGAGATGTAGATCCTGGCATGAAGATACCTCTCGGAAAAGCGGAAGTCCCACCTATACTTGTGCCTATGACCTCTTGGCTTGTTAAAATACACTCATGTTGAAAGGGATAAAAAAGTTTCCTATGGTACGCTCCTGTTAAATACTTGATGAAAATTCTAGGGGCTTTATTTTAACAAGGCGCAACATTACATGTAACTGATGCAGTGCGAATTGAAAAATATATACCAATGAACCTTGGTTTCACTATTTTCTGGGAGAGGGGAGCTGGAGGCTAGTTACTTTCAAAGGGCTCGCTATTTAGCTGCTTTCGGGATATATTACCGGCCACAATTTTCTGACGTCCCTTTGAATATATTAAAGCTTGATAGTGAGGTCCAGAGGACACAAGAATAGGCTAGTTTCGAATTGTGCGGCAACAAAAGAACAGAGTCGAGGTTCAGGGGAATAATTTACATTTTCCTTTGTTTTGAACAATACAAAATGCTAATTATTCCCCTGAACCTCGACTCTGTTCTTTTGTTTCTGCACAATTCGAAACTAGCCTATTAAACATGTATTTCCCTTTGCTTATCAGCAACTGTCACGCGTGACGTGACAAAAAACACGAGAGGAATACACCCTCGCGCGCAAGAGCGAGATTTTTCCTGCTAGCGCGTGGCGCGTTCGCCGTCACACTTGCCGTACTACTATCTTGTAGTCTGCATCTTTTTGGTTTCTTTTTTTTTTTCAGTCTAGCTGCATCTGATACAGAGCGGTGCACCGGTTTTTAGTTTCAAAGCAAAAACACTTGCCAGAGTTGTCAGATATAATAGATTAACATGTCTGACATGTGACGTAGCCTGCGAAAACAGCCGTCCTTCTTCGCTCCCGGCCCGAATGGCGTTTCGCGTGAAGGACGTCTGCGATTTACCGCCGAAAATTCCATACTGATGACGAAAATCTGTCCCGAATCTGGTCATGAGTGCTGATTGGTTCAATCGGTAATTATGCATAATTAAGTCCGTAAATATGCGGGACAGTGAAAAACACTCACCAAAACAAATCTGGCGTCTTGTTGTAGCGGTGGTTTGTGTAAATTGGGGTTGACAAGCCTACACGACTTCAACGGTTACTCGACCTTTTTGTCGCTACACTCGTGTTTATGAAGGACACTTTATTTTGTGTTATAAGGAGGAATTTTAAGAAGAGTTGAGTCGTTAGACCGTGCCATGGAAAATTTTTAGAGGTCAGAAGTCTACATGATTCCCGCTGTTATCTGCGTGTTACTTCGTGGATTTTGGCACCTTAAACAGTGAGTGATTACACGACTTCGACGGTTTGTGACATCTGTACATTTGCCGTTCTCTGTTCGGTTACTCGACCTTTTTGTCGCTTCACTCGTGTTTATGAAGAGCACTTCATGCTGTGTTATAAGGAGAAATTTTAAGAAGAGTTGAGCCGTTATCCCGTGTTATGGCAAATTTTTAGAGGTCATAAGTCCACATGATTTCCGCTGTTATCTGCGCGAGTTACTTCGTGGATTTTGACACCTCCGTAAACAATGCGGGAAACAATGATTAGGACTGTCTGAGAGTACAGAACTGATATATTTTCCCTCGTACCTTTTTCTTCAGAGACGCTGTAGCTTTACTTCGAGAAAGCTATACACCAGCTTGTCTTGTGAAATTCTAATTTTTCTTTCGGCTATCTGATCGAGCTTATGTTTTTCAAGCTTGATGTAACGACATGACTACTGACATGATTCAAATGCAACTGCTGGCGCTTAAGTCTGTTGAATATGTCTTTGTTCGGATTAGTCAAGACCATGGTTTCGATCCTCCTTGTGCATCTCATCAGTTACCGGTATTTCTAAAATACTCTGTACCTCTGAAATTGTTAGCGTAACTCGTTTATTTGTGAGGATATAGGCATTTTGCGGCTTGGCACAAACCTTTCGTGACTGCAAATGATAATTTATTCAAAATTATAAAGTTCACGTTTACGTCATCAGTATGGAATTCTCGGCGGTAAATCGCAGACGTCCTTCACGCGAAACGCCATTCGGGCCGGGAGCGAAGAAGGACGGCTGTTTTCGCAGGCTACATGTGACGTGGAATGTACGGCAGCACAGAAAGGGTCACCAATCATTTCTGGTTTTGTTTTCTTTCTGTTATTTAAAGTTTTGTTTTGAGCCTCGTTTTTGTCTTAATTTTGTTTTTTGTTTAGATTATAACACTACGAATAACAAGGCGTTGTGTTTGTCACCTATATTCATTTACAATTTGCAATTAATGTAACAACCCACTGAAGTCACGCAAAGGTAGAAAACAGTAGGTCACGCGATTTTAAGTGAAAACAATTTACATTGTTGTCGTGGACATTTTCGATTTATTGATTGTCTTTCTGAATTCATTTTGAAAAGATAAACCGAATATCATTTCGTCTTAGATCTTAGGAAGCGAAATTCGGTTATTTATAAAGACTTAGGTATTTTTAGCTGAATCCTTTGTCAACCGGATGTTGTAATATTCACCGAGAATATTGTTACATTGAGACTTAAATTAAAACAATGTCTTGTGGACTGGCAGCGGTCACCAACTGTTGTAAGTTCGAATATATATTTCTTCGATTTTAATATTTATTTAGTTATTTTCATTTACCGCCGCCAAATATCCACTGCAGTGGAATAAAGTGTTGTGGAATATACGCTTTCTCAATCTTGGATGGCTATTGATAACTCTTTAAGAAAGGCTGTGTCAAGTCATTTACTTCTTCTCCAGCAGCCTGTATAATGACGGCTCTGAAACAGGTCTCATTGATCCGTTTATTTTCAGCGGGAAAAAAAAATGTCACCTGCAATCATTGCCTCCCCAAAAACCAGTTGACTCGAGAACCACGCGGTCATCCTTCACTTACAAGGCACACCGAGTAGTTTTTGAAGGCGTTATTGTCCCAGTAAACGCGTCCTCTCACGTTGTATCGAATGGCGAACTCTACATTGCTCGCTTCTTTCAAGAGAGATAGCAAGGGTATGCGAAAAAAGAACGTATCCATAGTCCCATCACTTGAAATCGAAAGATGCTCGGCGGACTCCTCGCGAAATGTTTTCCAACCATCCACGGTGTAACGTACCACAACCTCTTTTTTGTAAGCAATGTTTAACACTCGCACAAAGCCGATGATAGCTTTATCACAAACGACGCTTTCCAGACAAATATACTGTCGCGTGACTCTTTCAAGGAAATCGTCTTTTTGGACTGGTTGCTCAAACAGGCTTGTTAGATATGGCCGGTGAGCTGCGATCGGCTTTGCCGGTGATTTATGGTCTTGTGGAAAGCAAATGTCTGTCAGGCTATTCCTTGGAGAGATTTCTACCACATTAACCAGCGAAAAGCCTAATAAATCGGCAAAGGTGACTCTTTTCTTTTTACCCATTGAGAAGCCCGTAAAATGTTTCATAGGGCGTCCAGCGGGAATGTTATCAAGCTCAAACACTCAGTGATCGGTGCGGTAAACAACATTCAATCGGACGTGCAAGCATGCACAACTGTTCACGTGAGCAGACGATCTCCTGCACGTGCACAAGTAATCTACATAAACAGCCTTTAAATAGATCAGCAAATTAATCATGTTAATACTTTGGAAGAGGCTCAAGTGTGTATAGTGGTGACGTTTTTCGCGAGTCATGACATAAATTGTCAGCAGGGGCGCGCTTTAGTGAATTTGTCAGGGTCGCGTGATTATGAACGAAGAATCGAACAAATGGAGCAAGCCATGTCATTAGACCAAAATCACGCCACTCTTGCAGGTATACGTACATCATTAACTGTAGCTGTACATTGAATCAAAATGTAAGCAGACTGCATGCATGTAAATAATCAAGCGAATGGCTTGTGCACCTGCCAGGGTGGCGTGGACTGACGCGATTTGCCTCGGGGCAAAAGCCCCTGAAAACGTTGGGCTGATCGAGGGGGAAGAGAGTTTTTGCGGCTCCGCACGAGGCCTGACAATATTAATAACAAAATCCTGCATCCTGCACTGTGATTGGCTCTTGGACAGAACAAGTTGGCAACAAGATGGAACTCGGGGTTCCGCGACAGAATGTGTTCTTGCAATTTACATGCAGCAAAGTAAATCTCATGGATTAAGCTTGTCATGCTTGTGCCTCGCTTCAAAAATACGTAAAAGGAACGAGGCTAATATCTGGCCATCTTGACCTGACTTTCGGTCAATAATCGGCCTTGTTCCTTTGCCATTTGATTTCTGCACTACATAAAGGTCCGGGAATACGGGCATTTTTCTTCAACTTGTCTTGCAACACTGTTGCATTGCAAATTGAAAACCTCTGTAACGCGTATTACCACTGCCGTTTGTGGCCAACTTGTCTCGCAGCAAAATACAGTGTTGCAAGTCTGCGTAATTTTTCACGTATTATTGGTCAATCGTGTGTATTAAAGATGGCTCCTCCTTTTATGACTTAGCGTTTCGAAGAACTTTCACTTCGACTTCTGGCCGCCATTTTCTTCTAAATTTTCCGGCCAGCGAAGTTCTCTCAGTATGAAGCTCAGTTTCATTTCAGATAGCTTAACGGCGAAAAGTTGTATTTTTGGACAGTTCTTCCAACCCTTTTGACTTTTTTGCTGCTTGTTTTGAAGGGACAAACGAGGTGTTCCAAAGCCTATGATAGCCATCGAGGTCTTTGTACAGGGAAAGTTTATGGTTTTAAGTTCCTAGAGTTACTGGTCTACTTCGAATCCAAGCTCTCTTCATAGTCCGCCATGTTTTTTTTATTTGCCGTGTTGCTTGGCTTCGCGAAAGCCAATCACAAGCGTTGAATTCAAAATTGTTGCGAGACAAGTTGAAGCTTCTTATATAAGCAGCAAAACTAAATTTTGCTTCGGAAAGTAGAACCGTCGAGTCTACTTTGCGCAACATGTTGCTCAACTTGCAGTCCTGTATTTTGTTGCGAGACAAGTTTGTCACAAAGGCGGTAATATGCGAAACAATATGTTTCAACTTGCAATGCAACAATGTTGCGAGACAAGTTGAAGAAAAATGTTTCCCGTATTACCGTACCTTAAAGTTCGTGACGGTAAATGTGTCGCCGAAAACAAAATCTTATCAGGCCGGTCTCAACAGTTTTAAACAGGTGATCAGTTCAGATCCGGTCCACGCAACCGGAATAACTGGCGTTGAATTTTGGCAGCTGAACAATACAAGTAACAGCCGAGTGTCTGAAACAATGCTGAAAAGAACACACTGAAATTATATTAAACTTAGGACCTGAAAAATCTACATTTGTCGGAGACAAAACGTGAGGGCTTAAAAAGTATTCTTTGACCTCTGCTCTTTAGAGAACAACTCAGCTTGAGTGGTCAACTGCAGCTGAAAGAGCCCAGGATCAGCCTTCCCCCAGCTAAAATAACAATCGAGTGAAGGCAAAGATTCACCACATAAAACGCGAACTCTGGTGCTAGTTCTCGTTAACATGACTATCATGATATCCTGGGTTTGATTTCCGCCGCTGTCCCGTTTCAGGTCTACTTATAGGACTCCTTTCCCGAACTAACTAAAAAAAATCTTTGCGTTTTGACGCCGGGTCACCTGCAGGGTCCTTCACTGCAATGGCATAACAGGTCGGGGCTGGTACAAATCTAATGCCTTTCAAGTTATTACTCATAAAGTGACAGAAAAATAGCTGAACAATGTTATGAATATCACGATTATCGCATGCTAGTGAGCCCAAAACGGCCCGAAAAGTTGCACTTTTCACCAACCACGATTTACGCATAATATTAACAACCAAGAGGTCATCCTAAAAGGTACCAGGATCCCTTTCCGTGGACGTGACTTGAGATGTTTTTTACTGACCTTTTAACAGGTATCAAATCTAAAACAACAAATTATCTCCTCTCATATTTTGTTTGGCTCGATATCCTAAAAGGTAACGCCAAACTGCATTCCTGCAGAGACCCTTTTGGGGCTGAACACTCCAAGAGGTCAGTTACCAAAACAGCGTTTTTAACCCCGGAAAGGGGAGCCCCACCCCCCAAACCCCGCTGCCCCCCTTCCCGGGAGGAAAAGTCTTTGTGCAGACAAACGAACCTCTAATGACTTATGATATCGCAAAAGATCACTACTAGAGACTTAGTGTTTATTAATTACACCTTGTATAAGAGAAAAGCTCTTCAATGGCACTAGGATAAGCGCACCGAAAAACAATCATGCCAAGTCGTTCTGAAGGGACTGTCTTTGTATAGTATCGCAGGTGTTCATTGCATATGAAAGTTGCGGGAAAATCAAACAAAAAAAGTTGAGCTTGTAACTGACTTCTACAGCAACTGGAAACCGTTTCATCAACCTTCCGTCAATTTTACGATTACTTCATGGGATTTCCTGACAGTTTATTTTTTGCGTTTGAACTTGACGATAGTGTCAAGATGTCACCGAAACGTTAGGAAAATGCGCTTTTGAAATATCTTAATTAAAAATGTAGTGTTACTGATGAATGGGAATTAGTGATTGTTGTAGCTGTAGGGGAAATGGTGCAGTCAGGCAGTAGAATAAGTAATAGCTGAAGTTATATAGTACAGTGTATAAATAAACTTAGTTAAAGTTTTAGCATGTGTGATTAGCGTTCTTTTTTTTGGTGATCGTCGAAGTTGTATCGGAAGTGTAGTAAGTGGAAGGAAGAAATCGAGGGTAGTCAAATGAAAGTTGCAGAGGAATTGCTCCAGACCTGTGAAGTTGTTGTAATTTAAAGTGATTCATTGTACTGTATTTTATAATTTCTATTCAAGTTATTGTCCCAAAATTCTTGGCCACCAATGCAGTAACGAATCGCAAATTTCATTTCGAGATCGACCACAGAATCCAATGGAACTGTAATACGAAACCAGAACTTATCCGTTTTTCCATCCATGCTTGAGGTGAGATAATCCGCCCAAATATCTCGATAGGACTTCCAGTCATCTAGTGTAAATCTCACTGTCACTTCTTTAGCGAAGCTTATGTTTGTCACTCGAACAGTTCCAGCAACAACAAAGTCATCGCATACAATGCTTTCGAGACAAACATTCTGACTGTAGACACGCTCGAAAAAAGAGCTTGTTTTGTACGGCTCGGTAAAACACGGAGACAAGTTCTTTCCTCTCTGTCTTGGACTGAGCAAACTTTGGCTGTAGTTGTTGTCGGCGTTCCACAAGTTGTAAATGTTGAAATAATCTTCTCCTCTGTGTGGGGGAATAATTTTTACAAATTCGAGCGCAAGGCCAGCCGCATCTGCAAAGGAAACTCTTTTCTTGATCTTAGACATAGAGGTGTTGCCTATTTCATTCGTCCGCTCTCGCTTGAAAGGACCCCTCCAGTTGCTCTGGATAAATGAAGCTTTGTGTCAGTATGGATTCATCTTTTACGGGGTTCACCCACAGAGCCACCCAGTGCCATGCCATAACACGTTAGGACTGGTTCTGAGATTCAATACCTTTTGAATTTATAACTAACACACAGAGAGAGCTGTACAATCTTCTGAACGTTGCATATTGGCTCATATTAGTAAGCCTGAAGTGAAGGATCCAGTAAAAATCTCAGGTGTACAACTTATCTACCAAAAAGCAAAGATAGTTTAAAATGCTAAACACAAACAACCAAGAGGTTATCAGTTAATGAAGCAAAGGGCGCAAAACAATTCCTTTGTGTCGACAAACCGCACTCATCACTCACCACAAAAGATCACTTTAAAACATATTTAGAGGATATTTATTTCGCCCTGCAATATAGGGAAGAAGTACACTATCGCGAAGGATGTGTACCAAAGCATTTAAACAAGCGCAGAAATAATCAGTTTAGTTTTATATATTATTATTATTATTATATTGCGGTATTATATAGTACCTTTATGTCCTGACGGGATGTTTACGATTTAGTCAGATATATATAGTCAATTTCCTGGTGTGCGAGCATGCGCGCTTGAAACTTTTGAGTGCATAACAGGAAGTACTCATATCACACTTAAGTACTTACACATGGCTCACGATATCTCAATTTCAAAGGGTCCACTTTTCAATTTAATGGTTACAAAGTTCAAGCCCTCTCACGTATGTGCTCCATTTCTGCTGTCAACAAACGGGGACCACACAATGAAATTTGGCTTTACTAAAAGCCTTGCATGTTTTACCATCTTGTTTCAATATCTGAGCATGCCCTGGCCTAGCCCCTTTCCACTTCCGGCCCATCACCCCCATATCCACCTCGATAAATATCTCAGCTGGGGGACTTAAGCAAAATAGAAGGCCCTCATACGCTGCAGCACAATCAGAGGCAAGGTGAAGCGTGTCAACTCACGTCACTCGCCGAGTCGTCTCTCTCGCCCTTCAATTCGACTTTGCTCGTGCCGCAGCGCACGCAAGCTTGCTCGCAGACATATGACGCGGGTGATAGCTTATCACGGTGGATGATAAAATGAAAACGATCACTCAAAATAAATAGAAGCGAATAGTTTTACAGTTATTCAGTTTGGAATGGAGCTGCCTGGCATAAATTGCTTCAAACACAATCACATTCAATCTCTGAAGCACGCGGCCTCTCCGATGCAGAGTATGTAAAGCTCGAAACTTTCACGCGGTATAGTTGAGAGATATTCAGGTTACATTCAGGTGTTTGGCTTTTTCAATTTAGTCTCTAAATAGTCTAAATAGTTTACCTTACCCTTATTGGACTGTTATCTTCAAGTTATACACTGATTCATGCATGGTGACCATTAATATTAGAAAAAACACTGACTTTTAGTGATGATTTTACCAGAGGGTCCAGCACAGTAGTGGAACATGAATATAGATAATGAAAACATTTAATCAGGAAAGATTCATTTAACTTAATATACACTCTTTCTAGTACTTTTTTTTTTGTTCGGAGACACCCATTGACCGCATAGGTTGGCTAGCGTACAGTTTTCCTTGTTTGGAATGTTCTGAAACAAATTATGATCAATTATAGGTAGGTCAATACCATGAATATTTTAGAGAAGACAAACGGGCCCAAAAATATTATTTACTCTTTTATAGAGCCGAATCCTTCAGTGATAACATTATATGTAGCATATGCGTAGCTCAAAACCCTTTCCAAAAAAAAAATTGTTGAGCTTGTGTGATCAAAAAAATCTGCTGAAATCGATCTCTTCGTGTTTTAGATCCTGGATTCATGGAGTCAAAGTAATTACCTGAAAGTTTTCTTTAACATGTACAGTTACCATATCCATGCGGAAACGAAGTCATCACTATACCCAATAATGCACTGCTGTTATATACGTTTATGTCACACTACCACTGATTACCAGTTCAGGCTTACTACGACTTTTTATGCCATGTTATAGAACAGCCAATTAGCAGCCATAACAGAGGATAGCCGTTTTACACTCAACGGTATCACATCCACCTTTGCTTGATTATCAATGAATAGGCCCCTCCCCGTCAGTACAACTGTGTCACCACAGACACTGTGCATATCTGATTCCACCTAGATTCGCCCACAACAGTAATTTTTCATTGACACGAATTTCAACTTCTCCCACCACCGCATTACTTAACCCCGTTATTAAGCTACAACTATAACGTATTGCACCAAATTAATTACACCATTTTCTCCACAACTATTTAGCTCTGTCACTTACAATTCATAAAGGAAGGGACGACATCGGATTCCCTTGCAACTGAAATCATCACTACAATCAACACTTGCAAATTCCAACCCTAGCACTGCCAGCAAGGATACACCTATCTCTATTTCTATCACAGTTAACCCAACTACTGCCCCTACAACTTTCATTTTCACTAATTCCACTACCACTAACTGCACTACCTCACCTTCAACTGTAACATTATAATCAGTTCCACTAACAACAACTGCACCTGAGTTACATGTTACAACTGCCACAGTCAGTCATTCCATCACAATCATTCCACCTGATAAAACTTCAGCTATCACCTATCCCAATACGAGTAACTGCAGCACCTATCCTTCAACTGTACTATCATGATATCCACTACCACCAACTGAACCGAGTGACATAACAACTAAAAAGTAAAGTAATAACTATCATTATCAATTATTCCATCCCAATCATTCCTATACTATTACAGCTATCTGCATTTTCTATAATCAGTAGAGCGGTTTGCAATAGGCCACTTTCGATATACTAAAATTCAGCTTGATAGCGAGGCTTAGAGGACACAAACAAAAGAAATGAATAAACATGGTCATTCAATTTTTGGTTTGTGTCCTCTAAGCCTCGCTGCCATGCTGAATTTCAATATATCGAAAGTGGTCTATTGCGTGTTCAAATTAATCAGCCAACTATTTTGGCTTTTGGTTTGGTTTAACTTTGGTTTGAATTTAGGCTAGAGGTCTAATCCTGGTAATTGATTTGGTTTTGGTCATTTTACGACCCTCAATTCATAGTGAAAATCGCTCCATCAACCAATTCCACTAGTACCAACTGCACCACCTACACTTCGACTTCTTAATCGCTAAGTAAATTTAAGGATAACCTATATAAAGAATCAATGATCTTTATCTCGGATGTTTCGAAACTGCTGTACGCGATGAACGATCGAAGTTGAGGAAAAATCACCTCAAGAAATTGAAGCCAGGAATGGAATGGCAAAGAAATTAAAGCCAGTTTATCGTTTTGGACAGCACTTTATTCCAAGACCATGATGACTTTTTTTGCTCCGTTTATTGATTTAGTCTGTAATGTTTAATGTTCATTTATACGAAGTCTTTCGGCAAAAGTGCACTCAGAAACCGGACTGCCAAGGCTGGTAAGTTAGGTTTCGAATTTCCGGCTTGTGTGTGTTTTGTTTTCATTGTTTTGTGCTGGTTTGGTACTTGCATTTCCATGTTTTGAAAAGTTCCACATTCTTACTCGATTACAAATTCACAAATGGTTTGAATATGTTAATTTTAACCCGGTCTCCTTTAACCCAATGCTGTTAATAACTAAAATATTCAGAAGAACTAAACCACACTATTCCAGACGACTAATACTAAACTGCAAACTGGGCCTAACTGCTAAATACCCCGCCACTTATTTACATGTCGTTGAATAAAAATATCATCTATTTTGTTATGCTTCGTTCTTAAAAGAACGCCGACCAACGAAAACAATAGTGGTAAAGAGTGGCGGGGTATTCAGCAGAACTTAAACCTGATAGTGCTGATACCCTCAATCTGCTCTCTCCGGAATAGAGGCCTTGGCAATTTCCGAAAGCGTATTTAGAGCAAAACAAAGCAGACCTAATTTTTCTTCAGAAAACACTGTTCTGTCCTCGTGTACCTGTTCACAAGAGCCGCTACAAAGGACCAAACAATACATAACAGCTAAACAGTGACTCCTAAACAAAGAAAGAACAATGATTATTTACTTGTGAACCGGTACACCAGGACAGAACCGAAAACACACACAGCAAAGAACTATGAGAGTCAATGGAAAAAAGAATAGGATTCTTCCATTATGTTTTCTCATGGGAGCACAAATGTGAGGGGTGTCGCTGTATTAATTAGGAGTGGTTTGGACATTGTTATCCAGCACGAACAATCTGATTCAAACGGTCAGTTAATAATGCTAAATGCAAAAAAATCAAAGATAAAAAATACTTTCTGATAAACCTTTGTCAGTTTGTGGTCCGAATAAAGTGCAGGATTGCTTTACGAGGTGTTTACTTGGACAGCGACAGCAATGTAATTCTACAGGTGGAGACTCAGTTAATTATCCCCTAGATCCGACCTTTGACAAAAAGGGCGGCACTGTTAATTCCTCGACAACATGTGATAAACTCGATTGAAAACATTGAAAATGAATGAAGTCTCCACGACATCTGACGTATTGTTATCCAACACGAGCATTCTAATTGAAAAGCTAGATTCAAAAGGCCGGTTAATAATACTAAATGCGAAAATCAAAGATAAAATTTAAATTACTTTCTTACTTTATTCGGACCTTTAAGAAGCTGTTCGCTTTTATCAGGATTTGTCGATCACTTTACGAGGTATTGACTTGGACAGTGTAATTCTAGGTAGGGACTTGAATTGTCCTTTAGAACCGACTTTTGACAAAAACGGCGGCATTTTGGTTCTGTCTTGGTGTACCGGTTCACAAGGGAGTAACCATTGTTAATTAATTCTTTCTTTGTTTAGTAGTCATTGGTTAGCTGTTGTGTATTGTTTGGTCCTTTCTAGCGGCTCTTGTGAACCGGTACACGAGGACAGAACCGGCATTTTTAATTCCTCGACCGTGACATGTGATAAACTCGACTGAAAACAAAGAAAATGAATTCAGTATCCACGACATCTGTTGTATTGTTATCCAGCAAGAACATTTTGTTTCAGAAGGCCGGTTAACAATGTTAAATGCAAAAATCAAAGATAAAAATTACTTTCTGATAAACCTTTCTGGTCCAAATACAGATGCAGAAGCAGTTTGCTTTAATCAGGATTTGTCGATTATTTTGCGAGGTATTGCCTTGGAGGACAGCAATGTAATTCTGGGTGGAGACTTTAATTGTCCCATAAATAGGACTTTTGACAAAAACGGCGGCATTTTAATTCCTCGACAACATGTGATGAACTCGATTGAAAACGTCGAAAATGAATTCAGTATCCACGACATCTGGTGTATTAGGAATCCGAATACTTGCAGATAGACATGGAGCAATAATTCCCCCTTCATCTTCTGCAGACTTGATTATTGGCTAATTTCGGACAAATAAAAGACTCAGTCACACAGATTGATATTGTGACTTCGATAAAAACTGACCACTCTCCTGTAGCACTAGAATAAGGAGATATCAAGGTAAGCTGCAAAGGACCGGCTGAATTCTGGACTTCCTTGCTGGACGGGTGGGATTATTTGGATATGATTTATAGTGAACTGCCAACTGACATGGTTAGAAGATCAGTACAAAGGATTTATCAGACAAAAGGGCAAAATGGGATTGGCTGAAGTTTAAAATTAAAACAAGCTGAATCATCCATTCTAATAAATTAGCATAAGAACGCTAAAAGCGAGAGGAGGAGTTTAATTATAAGTATCGAGAAGCGTTGAATAAATTTCACGGTAACCCCAGCGAAATCACACGACAGGAAACTGACAAATGAAAAATTGTAGGATGAAAAAGTAGAAGGGATTGGTGTTCGCGTTGTTCATGTTTTGTTTTTGTTTGTTTTGTGCTGGTTTTGTGTTTGTATTTCTATGTTTTGAAAAGTTTCATTCTTACTCTGTTCACAAATGGTATGAATATGTTAACTTTAACCCATTGTTGCTAATAACTATAAAATATTCAGAACAACTAATCTGCAATACTTCAGATGACTAAGGGTGCGAGTTTTTTTTTAAACAAAATACAAGATTGCCTTCTTAAATCCGAAAGAATCCGAAGATGGATTTTGCGTTTCTTTACTAGACAGATCAATCCAAGATCTCTCGGATCATGGTGCGTCAAAGGAACCGAAGAATCCACTTCCAGAGTGAATTCTTCGGTCTCTTTGACGTTTCCGAAAGCGTATATATAGCAATATTTACCTGGTATCGAAAACAAAAAAGCAGATCTAATTTTTCTTCAGAAATCACACACAACAAAGAACTATGAGAGTCAATGGTAAAAAGAATGAGATTCTTCCATTATGTTTTCTCATGGGAGCACAAATGTGAGGGGTGTCGCTGTATTAATTAGGAGTGGTTTGGACCGCATTGTTATTCAGCCCGAACACTCTGATTCAAACGGCCGATTAATAATGCGAAATGCAAAAATCAAAGAAAAAAGTCACTTTCTGATAAACTTTTATGTTCCGAATATAGATGCAGAGGCTGTTCGCTTTTATCAGGATTTGTCGATCACTTTACGAGGTTATGTAATTCTAGGTGGAGACTTTCATTGTTCTTTAGATCCGACTTTTGACAAAAAGGGCGGCACCTTTAATTCCTCCACAACATGTGATAAACTCGATTGAAAACATTAAAAATGAATTCAGTCTACAAGACATCTGACGTATTGTTATCCAGCACGACGAACATTCTAATTCAAAAGGTCGGTTAATGATGCTAACTGAAAAACTGATCAAGCAGAACAATGCTACTTTCTTATAAACCGAATAAAGATGAAGAAGCTCTTCGCTTTAATTAGGATTTGTCGATCACTTTACGTGGTATTGACTTGGACAGTGACAGCAATGTAATTCTAGGTGAAGACTTTAATTGTCCCTTAGATCCGACTTTTGACTAAAAAGGCGGCATTTTTAATTCCTCGATAACATGTGATAAAGTCGATTGAAAACATTGAAAATGAATTCAGTCTCCACGATATCTGGTGTATTAGGAATCCGAATACTCGCAGCTACACATGGAGCAAAAACTCAGGCATGGACTTCAAATACTTCCTTGCAGGACAGGCCGGATTATTTGGATATAATTAATAGTGAACTGCCAAACTGGTTACGATGATGCAAAGGATTTATCAGACAATAGGGCAAAATGGGACTGACTGAAGTTTACAATTAAAACAAGCCCAATTATCTATTCTAATAAATTAGCACAAGAACGCTAAAAGAGAGAAGAAAGGAGCTAAATTCAAAGTATCAAGATGCGTTAAATAAATTTCAAGAAAACCCCAGCGAATTCACACGACAGCAAATCGACAAATTTAAAAATGAACTTGAAACATTACACGATGAAAAAGTTGGAGGAATTGTTGGTGGCGCAAGAGCAAGATGCCACGAGCACGGTGAAAATAGCGCATCCTAAATATGCTTTTTAAATCTAGAAAAAAAGAATAACATTATAAAGCATGTCAAAAAACTTTTCAGATAACGAATGCTGAAAAATGTTTTTTCAGCAAGCTGTTTCATGAGTAGACAAATTAAGAGTAAATCTGAACAGTGAACAAGCTAAAAGGCAGAAGATTAAACCTAAACATACTGAATTTTTCTGACGAACTAAGTTCACTTTTCGAAGTTAAAATAACCTTAACTGTTTGGCAAAGTTACGGCCATTAAATCACTTCTGCCTCCTAAAATGTGGCATGTGGTCTCAGTTCTAACAACCGCAGAATAATTCATAAAACAATTAAATACTATTGTTTCCTTTTTTTTTGGAAAGGGGCAGATACAATAGCTAGACCAGCAGTTGTAAATGACTTAAAATATGGTTTGCACGTACATGTAATTGATCTTGAAACCGTACGGCCAAATCGCCGGTCAAGCTGATTAGGTTGGCGTGGTAGAATTTTTTAGAAGGCTCGTCCCCATGGAAAGCTTAAATTAATTATTTGCTTGGCGAGTTTGGTGGGTTTTTTTTTATATGTATTTATAATTATGATATTGACGGCCAAAATTAAATCCACAAAGAAGAAAGAAAGAAGAAAGAAAGAAGAACTTCTCCAATGGTGGGCTCAGTGACTTTTATGTTTCGATCACTGTACAATTTGGAAGAGCAAAGATATTAAGATAGATAACAAAACAATATATTGTTCAAATTATATTAAAGCAGAAATCCTGCTTATTGACCACTTGCAATTCAATTAAAATAAAATATAGAATCTGTCGTTAGTGCTAAAAGTAATTATAACGGTTGGAAGCATACAAATTTTCTAGTCTGGTCAGGAGATCGTAATGTTGTTTCTGTCCTCTTGAAAGATTTGAATGAGACTGAAAGTGCATTACAAAGCCCTTTGGAATTTCATTGTGGAAAAAAATAGCCCTACTCTTTGTAAAAGTAAGCACTTTTATGAATTGCTTGCTTCGAATAAGAGTCCAAATGGGTATTGCTAAATTGAAAGAGGACTTTGGTTTCGCAGATTTAACTGTTACTAAGGCATTTATGAAAGTGAAGACTTTCAAATCCGTAATGTTTATCAGCAGTTTTCAATTCAAAACTTAAATCCTATCACTTTCACCAATCAGTTCTCGTCTAGCCAAAAACGTTATGTTGAAGATGATTCTTGCCCCTTTTGTAGAGTTACCTCAGAAATATACATCTGCACCATTTCCCCTATTCCTATAGCTATGAGCAAGTCCCACCACTAACTGTACCACTTCCCTTACAGCTCCAACTGAGCAAATTTCACAACAACGACTACCACCAATTTTCACAACCAGTAACTGCACCATTTCCCAAACAACTAGTTCTATAGGGTCGATTTCCGTCGCTCTCTCGAGTCCGGCCTACGTTCCTCGCCGCCTGAGAAGAGACGCCTGGACGCTTGAGCAGCAAAGCATGCATGCCTGTGATGTAAATTCATAGGTTTATTCGTGCGGCGCTCCTGGACAGGCCCACATGATACCTACAGCTCGACTGACATTTGAACATTTCCCGTTCTCTTTTTCGAAATTTTGTTTTTCCAATCTATTTTGTTTCACATTATGCTGCGGAAGAGCGCTCAGTGTATGCATGGATACTGTGTTTCAAGTAAGAGTTCGTTCTGTGAGTAGAGGGGGAATAAGGGGGTGTCCCCCCTGGCCTCTCCCCAGATTCGCCAGTGCAGATGATATTACTGAAAGATTGATTTGCGATGTAAAAATGTAAATCTTATTTATAGTAGTTATGCACTTAGCTATACAAGCACTAATCTTAGCTAGTTTACAGATATGCCAATGAAACAAAGAAAACAAACAATTCAAATAATCGTAGCATAATTTCCCAAGCAAACGTTTAAAACGGACATGTAAAACTGGCCCGAGCTTCTGGTAGTTTGTAACGAAGATATCTGATAAACATAATGGCGTAAATCGTATCGATGTCATACTTGTCAATGATATCACGATAAATTGTTTTATGTAAGTGGATCGAATACGTATTTTGGACACTAGTGGCAGTAAAAGAGATGAACTTCGTTCAGAATTTGATTTGACTCTGAATACCGTGACTAATTCATTTTATGATAGCGTGTCCGTGTCAATTAGAGTTACAGCGTACGAGAAAGCCAATAATATGAAGAGGCTGGTTACCAGCAAGCGATATGACGTGCTGCCATGCACGATTCACTGACAACGTGTAAATCACAAAGAAAACATTTACAGAGCATCTTGCTTCAAAAGAAATTTGTCTCACAATCATCGTGTCCATGAAAAAGTCATTTTACATTTCGTCTGAAGGGAAAGCCTTCTTAAGTTATTATTGACATGTTTCAATGAATCGAATTTTATAATTCCTATTCAAGTTATTGTCCCAAAACTCTCGGCCGCCAATGCAGTAACGAATCGCAAATTTGATTTCTTGATCAACCGGAGAATCCACTGGAACTGCAATACGAAACCAGAACTTATCCGTTTTTCCATCCATACTTGACGAGAAATAATCCGCCCAAATATCTCTGTAGGACTTCCAGTCATCTAGTGTGAATCTCACTCTCACTTCTTTAGCGAAGTCTATGTTTGTCACTCGAACAGTTCCAGCAAAAACAAAGTCATCACATACAATGCTTTCGAGACAAACATTCTGACTGTAAACACGCTCGAAAAAAGAGCTTGTTTTACACGGTTCGGTAAAACACGGAGCCAAGTTCTTTCCTCTCGGTCGTGGACTGGGCAAACTCAGTCTGCTGTTGTTGTTGTTGACGTTCAACGCGTTACTAGTGTAAATGGTAACATCTTCGCCACTGTGTGTGGGAATAGTTTTCACGAATTCGAGCGTGAAGCCAGCCGCATCTGCAAAGGAAACTCTTTTCTTGATCTTAGTCGTAGATGTGCTGCTTATTTCATTCATCTCCTTTCGCTTGATACGATCCTTCCACAGACATTATGAGTCGGTCTTTCCGTCAGTCAACTTCGACGCCCCCGCTTACTCGCTTCGTTCTTTGTCTGGTGGAGTAAAAGCCGGTAACGCGTGGTTGTCGCTTCGGACTGAAAATTGGTGACGTCATTGTCGGAGCGACGAACTTGAGCGAAGTCAGTATACACATGAACAAAGCGTGCTACAGATCAGCTATCTTTCAACTACGAAAGAGAAACAATCTAAGGTATACGAATGCAACAAGAAGTACTACATAAACGGCTACAACTCAGCTATTGACCTGATTAATCTATCTCGACCCTTCGATTAGTATCAGCGCGTTGTGAATTACCTTCGGACCTACTATGTTTTCAATAGGCTTTGGTGTAGCCTGTGTACAGCCGCCGCACACAGGCTAGCTTTGGTGCATTAAAATATTATGCTTTCCCCCCCCACACTCCCCCAGCCCCTTCCAAAACAAAAAACCAAAAAACAAAACAGCAAAAACGTTTGGTATAACAAGTTAACAACGGTACGTAAAAATTTTAATGCGCTAGAAGACATAATACTCTAAATGATCTGTTGTTCTGTTAATCCTTTGTCCACTTTCAGTGTTACTCTGAGTGAAGTGGTTAAATTAAGTCTTCGTTTTCTCGTAAAAAAATATTTTTTATTTCTATTTTCTGTGGAAAACATATTAATTTTCCGGGAAAATGCTATTTAAATTCTCTAATAATGCTCAATGCTTTTGCCTCACTAAAATGCTCGAAAAAATGCTAGCATAATGCATGTACAAAAGCCTATATTGTTCAGCTTCCTCACAACATATACAGATTGACTTACAAAAATTGCCAATTTATACAGCCTGCGTTATTTCTGCAATTCTTCGTGGGCACCTAGAGTTGTGGAGAAGGTGAACAATTAGAAAATAATTTAAACCCTCTTCGACAAATAACGGCCAACAACAAGGGATTCAAAACCTTGCTGAAAGGTCTCTGAGATCGCCTCACCAGGAGCAATGAGCAATCCTTCTACGTATAAATTAATAACAGAAGTTGCAAGCGCAAATGACTGATCAATTTCGTGCTAGTTTATTGGGAAAAAGGCTAAAAAAATCAGATAATCATTTCTGGTTGTTTTGTTGGTGAAATCGACTTTCATCTTTGACAACAACATGTGAGTATCAATCTAAAAACTAGCTGAAGATTTTTTATTAAAACTTGTCGTGCAGATAATTTGATAAAAGCTGAGAGTTCAGCGATTTTCGTTTCGAGTTACCCTAGCTCTATAAAACCGAATTCAAGATGTCAGCTCTCTTTTTGATTGTTACAATTTCGTTAGATAATTTGTATGGATATGATGGTTTAGAGCGACAATGTACTCCTATTCTCCTATATTAGTCTATTCGGGTCTGCTAATAATTTAAAGACAACATGTAAGATGTCTAAGATCATGTAAGAAATCAGATCAATGTAGATATACAGCAATACGTTCAACCTCAGCCGGACAATTTTGCCGGTCTTGCTCGGCCTGTCGGCTGTTATTCCTTCTGTGATTTCTTCTTCAGTTTTTACCAAAAATAAGAAAGGGGGGGACCCTCCCCCAGATCCACCACTGAGTTCTGAGTCACTTTTCTCTCCATTGCTGCCGTTATTCTGGGAAGTTGCTAGTTTTCCCTCATCACATTTGACAAGAGAGTTTCATGTTTGTTTTTCTTTGCAGTTATTGTGCATCCATTTTGTTTCAATTGCCGTTTACGTATTCCGACATCGTTTTGGTCTATGACACGATTTCAGATTGCTTTCTTGGGACGAAATTAGATGTTGGCACTTCGGAAGGGTAACGCTATCAAAAACATAATGGAATCGAACCCGAACAGTGTCTCACACGACTCGGCTATAAAAGGCTAGTGGTTGTTTCATGCTTTGTCGTGATCTGCTCAACCATGTGGAACAATATGTAACTAAGAAAGCAAATCACGACGGCAATGACAACGAGAACGCCAGTAAACAAAAGGCTTAATGAGTACAACAATAGCTGTGCACGTGAGTTAGAAATAACCTTTGCACTTGTTTTAGCCGTCCTGTGGAAAACAACAACGTAATTAAGTTCTGCGTACTGTCGAGAGCGTTAACGACGGCGGCTAAATTTTTTGTATTTTCATTTGGAATTGAATGCTGGCATTGCATATTTTGTTTGAGCTAAGTGCAGTGAACAAATCCAGACAACTGAGAAATTCGAAGGTAAAATACAAATTCATGTTTTACCAGGTGTTGTTTATGGGATCCCCGTCATCATTTAATCTCTCCACTAAAATCCACTTGAACCGCGAGGAATTTTTACCCTACCGATGATAAATGATATTGGCGCCGGATCTCTGCTGGTTTGCGCTTAATTTCACGGTATGACAAATATTCCTGTTTTCTACATTTATGACTCATGGAGCATAATAAAGTGCAATGAAAAGAAGCTAATGAGTTGTTTCTTTTATTTTAACTCTAAAAAGATATTAACTGGCTATTTATTCAAACCTATGCAGTTTTTCCGGGTCGGTCTTCGAGGCCTGGTTTACAGTATTTGGCTCCAACTTATTACACTTACGAAAACCAAATAAAACAATTCATTAATTACAATTTACATGCATTTCCATAAGTTGTTTTCCTAGTCGGATGTGATTATCATCCTTTAGTACATTGTCTTGCCAGATCAATGTTTTCAGTTTTTATTTCATGTCATCGATGCACTGTAAGACCTTTAGTTTGGTTTTAATACTCGTTTAAGACTGAAAAAACTGAGAAAATCAAACCCGGATTAAATTTTTTCAGCCAGTAGTTCTTTCTGCTAAATAAAAACATTAAGAAGATGTTTTAGCGGGGCAACAGATGTTACATAATCCAAGTTGCTCGTTTACAATTCCACGCGGAAGGTCGGTGTTGGGGATAGTTGCACCAAATTTTTCTCCTAGATACTGTTTTCAATTGCCTTGTGTTCAACGAAACATGTCCAGTAATTATTGTGGAACCCGGTTCAAGGTAATGAACCTCAGGGGAAAAGTATATGTAAAAACAACTTTAACTTAATTCTCCGCGTCCTCTTCACAGTAGACGTATGAAAACGAATTGACTGACTTGTCACGTAACTCCGCAAGGGCCGGAGCAACTGCATCCCACACACGTTTGGCATCATGTCGGATTCGCTATATCTGGGCTGCTCCATTTTCTCTTGATATTGGCATTCCTTTTCACGGTTTCGTGTAGATGCAAGGCAAAGAAAACAGTTACTGGTGACATTTTAGATGTCGCAGTAGTCTCTACAATTGTACTCATCGAGGTTTCGTCAAACTCGCTCGCACAATGGTCACCATCATTCCTCAGTTCAGTCCGTTCCCGGCGTTTCTGTTACAGTGTTTCTATAACTGTTCAGGAAAGACCTCTAAACACTGAATATGGTAATTTTTTCTGTCATTGTTGTCCCAAAACTCTTGGTCGGAAACGCGATAACGGATTGCGAACTCCATGTGTTGATTTTTTTCAAAGTCATGAGGTACAGTGACACGAAAGCTAAACTTGTCCGTTTTTCCATCCGAACAAGAGGACATATAATCAGCCCAAATGTCCCGATACGTAGCCCATCCATTGAACGTGAATCTCACGGTAACCTCTTTAATGAAAGATAAATTTGTCACTCGAATAAGCCCTGTGACAACAAAGTTTTCGCAAGCGATGTTCTCCAAGCAGACATTCTGGCTGTAAGTTCGCTTCATAAAACTGTCTGTTTGTAATGCCGGTCGAACAAAGCACGGGAACAGACCTTTTACCCGTCTCCTTGGCAAATTTCCATTGATATCACAGTGATTTTTCCTCGCACCGACTACGGAGCATAGGTTGTCTTCGCTGCTAGATGGAGTAATGATTTTAACGAATTCAAGCTTGAGACCAACCAGGTCCGCGAAGCAAACTTTTTTCGTCGCGGAGGTTGGGCTAGTTAGCCCAGAGCTTTGTCCGTCCGTCTTCATATATGTGCAACTATCGAATGATGGTTCAGTAGCCCGGGTTTAGTATCAGTCAGTTGTGTTGTCGGTGATGCTGTTGTTCGGGCGAATTCGGACTGATGACGTCAGCTTCGGAGCCTAAGATTGAAGATGGAACGAAATTTTCTACAATAAACGACTTATCTTCATGCGGTTTAAACCAAAATATTCCATAAAAAATGATATTTTTTGAAGCGGCAACCAGCTGTTTTTCTTTCCTTCTATATAATTTTCATCAGCCAGAGTGCAATGTTTATCCAGGGCCGGGAGCTCGCCGTTCGAAGTAGTTTTCAGCAGAGCTGAGTAAAATCATAATACAGTAATACGAGATCTTTTACGAAAAGAAAAATGAAAACTGTTTACTTACAGTTATCCCAAAGCTTTTCCCCTCACAATTAAAACAACTGAGACAGCATTCCCGAGATGAAAGCAAATTATTATGTTCTTTGGACAGACATTCGCACACTGTGCGGCACGTGCGAGAAATGAATTCGGATTTTTATAACCATCGGGCCTATTGGGGGTCACTCATGACGTCAGTAAAAAAAAAAAAAGCGTGTCGTAAGTCATGGACTACTGCCGAGGAAAAAAACTGGAAAAGGAATATAATGGACTTTCGATGCTTCCACCTCACTTCCTTTACTATGAACAGCCGCTAAAGTCGATGCAGCCGCGTCCAACTATTTTTTAACTGTCTTGAGGAAAAGGTTTATATGAACAAAGCGATGTGCATATGCAAATTTTAATTCAGTTTCAAACAGCGACAATAATGTGACGTCACACACTGAATCGTGCTTGAACAAGCGTCGCGCGATGACCGTGAAAAAATCTCGAAGAAAATATTTTTAGAAGCCATTTCTAGCTGAAAGTTCAAGTTCACCACTCTTTGAAATATACTCAGGCGTGACGCTGTTGGACATCTAACGGAACTGAACGAATGATCTGAATGTTGCAAGGTTCGATTTGAGAGAGAAGACCCTCGTAAGCAATAACTGCTATTTTTGTCACTCTAACCGGAAAAAGATGTCTCTCTAAATGGAAACATCAAAAGTAAAATTAAAGGTTGCCGATGAGAAAGCTGACAGCCTTCAGGCTTTTGGTGTACTTTTATTGACATTTTCTTTCGCGCGAAACAATTGCCTAAAAGATTATTGGACCACCACTGTCTATACTGACAAACTAATCAAGTTGAGTGGTTGGTGAACAATGTGTGCTATTTCAAGCGTATTCTTTTCTCAGCTCTTTTCTCAAAAGTTACGAGTGAACAAACTCAAGTTTCTGTTACTTTCACCGCAGAAAAGTCGAACTTGAGGCAGACACTCGGTATAGTAGCGAAGAAAGGATTATATAATTAGTTCCGTTGATCCATCACTTCCATTCTTGGCATAACAAATAAATACTTACTAATAAATTTACATACCCGTCATTTCACTGTCATTTCAAATCTAAATGTGCTTGAGTATTATATGAATATCTTATCCGGAAATCGTGCCTGTTCGCAGACTAAACAGTCACTCTGTCACGTGAAGGGATACCCCTCACGTGAGGGGCGTGGTTGGGACCTTTTTCGAGCACCTCTCTTATTGGTGACTTCATCTTTTACAATCCGTTTAGAGAAACCGGGGCCACACAGACTAGGAAAACCAATGACATGGCAGAACTGCGACATTTTCAGCCAATCAAATGACCAATTTTCAAATCTGTCCAATCAATTGTCTGGTACAAAGCAATGACCCTATTTTTGATTCTGCCGCCATTTACCGATGTTTGCTACTGTGTTCCCTTCAATAAAGTTAAAACTGCAAAAGGTAAACATAATCGTGAAAACACGGGTTAAAATATATATGTTTCCATGGAGACTGCCTGTTATCCAAATTTAGAGGTTTCCGGCTTACTTATAATTTCTTTGTTAAATAGCTGCTTTTAAACTGCTAGGACCTTTTACCATTGTATTGACTTACTTTAAAGCAGTTTTACAGTTTCTTTATCATTTATTATTGAACTTAGCAGCGAGGACAGTTCCCCGTCCCCTCGGTAGAAATGGCTATCTTCTCGAGAAGGAAGCATCAGTTATTATCTAACTTCTTGCAAATCTCAGCTAATCCAAATTTCTTTCTGATCTTCTTGAGAGAAGCTTAAAAAGTGGAGCATCCTTGTGCACTGATTTACACGCGGTCATTTCCTGTGCTTTACCCTATTAAATCTTAATTCCTCGCTTTATTAACCACTGTACCTGACAAAGACACTGAGGAATTCTTGTTTCCAGCAATTGTCACAATAAGACTACGCGTAACTCGACAGGACGTTATTTTTTTTAGCAAACAACGTAAATGATCACGATTTGTCACGCAAAAGACAGCAGGACGAAGAAATCACGCGACCATCGTCTTTCTTTCAAAACAAACGAGCCTAGGATAATTGCTTCAAGGGCTTCCGTGAAAGCCAGTACAAGTACACAGGTCCGTAGGCGACAGTTTACTAAAATCTCTAAGGTTGTTGGCAGAGAAAATCGTGTTAGAAAAGGCCACACTTTTCCTACAAAGTCTTCAAAATATTATTGTTTACGTTTGTAAGTGCCACGATTTGAACACGTGCATTCTTCAAGCTTCGACAGTTAAGTGACACTGATTGAGATGTCCATATTTATCTAATTTTTAATTCTAAATTTCTATTCTGTACAACAAAGACGATCTCTGAGTTCTTTGAAATGCACTATTAGAATATGCCTTACTCTATTTCTTTGTTTCAACTGAATGTTTAATAACACGTATTTCGAAAAATATCCTCTAACATATAAATTTAGATTTCATATAAATAACCGATTGAGAGAATATGATTTTGCGTTCGCTTTAGCATAATTAAACTCTAACTCAAATATGGTGTGTACCGTAAAATAATGAAGTTTATTTCATGGAAATGTCGTCCTTACGTTTACTACGGAGAGAAACGGCCCATCTCTCTTCAGAGAAGTCTTGCAGAAATCGAACACGGAAATACAACAAGTGTATTTCTAGTAGCAGACTAATTTGTTCAGAGGTGAATTCTGTTGACCTGAAATTATGGTAGATATGTCCCTGACAAATAATACTTGGAGTTGTAGACTCTAGCTACTTTTCTTGCAAACACAAAAGTTCTACTACAATACTGGAGCTCGAATCGGTTTGTTTGATAGTTAATATATGCACAGGAAGGTCAGGCAAATTATTTATCGACGATGGTGTGAAGAAAACATTCCGCAGAATAATTCCGATTAAAGTTGTTGTCCCAGTATTCTTTTCCTGCTGCACAATATCGAATGGCAAACTCAAGCTTTCCTCCAACATCCAAGTCTTGAGGAATCGAAATTCTGAACTGAAATCTGTCGGTTTGACCATCCGATGATTTCGGCACATAGTCGGCCCACACATCACGATAGCTGTTCCATCCATCTACAGTGTATCTCGCTGTGACTTCTTTAGCGAAGGCAATGTTTTTCACTTTTACTGTCCCAACCATCGCAAAGCCACAGAAAACAACGTTCTCCAGACATACATTTCGCTCAATCACGCGATCAATAAATTTTTCTTCGGACGCAGGTTGAGTGAAGCAACAGCTCATTCGTTTTAGGTGAACCGGCGTTGAAATATGGTTTAAAATATCCAACTTTTTATTAAGCGATAGATCCTCCTCGCTGTTTGCCGGCGTGATCATCTTCACTGACACCAAATCCTGACCGTCAAAGTCTGCAAAGTGAACTCGCCGTTTCGAAGCCAAACTAGTTGGCGAATGTGGCGGCGAGTTCGTCGTATTCTCCTGTTGCTCTTTCATTACCTTCACTACTTCATTTCCCCCAAAACAAGGGAAAGATACGTTATTATTTAAATCCAGGACTAGTTTAAGCAAGAACAGCCCTTTGATCGTATGTCATAGCGGCTTTTGACTGCCGCTCCCGAACGCTAGCATATTTACATTCTCCCTCCACAGTCTCCGTGACTTGGTGCATGTCTCCTAACTGAAGACGGCGTGACGTCATTTGCATGTTTACGTTTATGAAGGATACCGTCGGCCGTCGCGCGTCGAAACTGTCAACAACCGAAGAAACCACAAAACCACAAAGAGATACTATCCACAACTCACATTCACTGAACAGAGAAAATAAGTTGTACTCACATTTGACTGAGAAAAAAAAAACTGGAAGTTCTAAAAAATATGGCTTTTGAGTTTAGAAATCAATGGAATATTTGGTTAACTTTTTGTTATCACATTGTCAAATCTTGTTTCTCTCAGACGTCTACCAGTCTACGAAATGTCGCATTATTTCCTTTTACGGGCTTCAGAATAATTCGCTGAGAAGAAAATGTCAATTTTTGTTGATGGAGGACTCACTTTTCATAGCGGAAGTGTCAGCATGTGTTCAACTTCCGGTGCTGTCCTTTTCCTCTGTGGATAGCTAGATGACATGTTTGCGTTAGTCTAACCTGCGATCAAACCTTCCCATCCTATACTTTATTTAAAAGAAGTACACTAGAAGGTTAGCATAATAAGTGTAACATTCAAATTAGAGGAGAAAGGACCCCTTGATTGTCAAGGAGATAACAGGCTATTTTGAAAGAGAAGGTGGTATGATCCCTGGGAGTTAATTCGCTGATTTCACAGAAAAAAGTACTGCTTTACATGTATATACTTCAGGGAAGAGCTATACTGAAGGGACTTTGCATACAGGCACATTCGCCTGTTACATGTGTTTTCACAGGATATGTATTAACAAGCAACAACGTGCTTGTAATGATCAAGAGTGTTTACTAATGCTTGCTTGATGTGACAGTGCTGCACTGTTTCAGCCGGATTTATAATTTTTCTTTCACACAGAAGCTCCCAAGAATCCTTACGCAAGGTAATATTTGAAGGCAGGAATGACAAAAAAAAATGACAACAACAAAAAGTAAACACAAATACAATCAACTTTCAGGAGAAACAATTCATTGCAACCTGCACCACCTGTAAATAATTGATAGACCTTTCAAAATACAGAAGAATGGCGTTTTTCTTTTTGAAATATCTTTTTTCATTTTAGAGATATTGACGTTTTTCTATTATGCAAATTAGATTAGTGATGACGTCATACTGTTTGCAACTAAAACAATGGTAAAATACTAATAATAAATTTTCAAAAGTTTAAGGTGGCTCTGAACCCCCTTTGCAGAATTTTTTTAAACTTTGCAAAAAGTTGCATCTTACCATGCTGATTACAATTCGATAATAAAAAATGGGGGTCACCGAGCTCGTTTTTGAGTTTTAAGCACTTAACGCTAAAATTAAGGGTGCTTTTAGCAGGTCATATTGTTGTTATGGTAACCTATTGTGCCACAAAATTAACAGCAACTTGTTCACCGATGATTAGGCAGTTTGTTAATACCATTATTGTGGCATTAACCGATAAGGAGTAGTTATAATGACCCATCAAACTCTAAGTCTTGGAAAGTACTGGAAACTGGTACCATCCACTTTAACTTGTTATGTTTTATTTGTATCACATTTGATCATATTCACATGGAATTTGCGCGATATAAATGGTAATTATTATTATTATTGTTATTATTGTTGTTATTATGATGATGATGATGATGATGATGATGATGATGATGTTTAATAGGGATTTTAAAAGGTCAAGAACATTTTTTTCCATGTTTCTGTTCTCCATTTAGCATTTTGACCTCCTGGACCTTAGTTGAAAACATGCATCAATTCTGTTTCTGTAATAAAAAAAGCGTGCAAGTCAAAGTAACAAGAATACTGCAGATGCTTTTTGGAATGCTTTAGTATAAATTTGGGGTAGTGCTTATGTACTAATTAAATTAATATTGAATGACTTGATTCATACCGTGTAATCAACAAATATTGCAATGTGGAATGAAATCAAATTTGTTAATATTTATTTAAATTATATAAATATTCAAGAGAGGAATAATGCTTGACTGGTTTGGACGTAAACCATGAAACATGGGAAGAGACAATTAGTGGAAAGTGCTGAAGTGCTTCAATTAAATAATACAAACAAGGCATTTGACCCAAATAGGTTAAGGTTGTTTGCTTCAGCTTAAAGTTCAAAGTATCAATGCTTCTCATTCACCCATCAAAACAATGATGGTATAAGACAAGTTTCTCTGTTTCTAAACAATCATTGACAGCATAGAACAGTCAGTTCATTATGACAAAGCAAGTTTAATGCAAGAGCAATGTAAATCTTATGCATTAGATGAATTTAGTCAAAGGATTATGCTCTTGTCTAGCCAAGACTACTTTTCTGAGGTACCATGCAGGTTTCATGCAGTTTCTGAGGTACCATGCAGTTTCTGAGGTTCAGCAGGTAAGCTGCACCTATGCACTCAAAATTTTCTTAACAAATTAAGGATACAGCCAATATCTATGAGAACATCTGAACAGTATGTCATAAATTGCCATAAACGAACACTTTCCATTTAAACTAAGTCTGCATAGCAAACTAAAAGAAATTTTATTTCACTTAATACCAGAGTATGCATTGATCATTGTGTAAACTGGTGACCCAAATAGGTTAAGGTTGTTTGCTTCAGCAAGGGCGGATCCAGGATTTTGAAATGGGGGGTGAATTTTTGTAATAATGACAGAGAAGTCAAATATTATTTCAATATTTGAGGGATAAGAAAAAAAAAAAGAAAGAAAGAAGGGGGCTCAGAAAAGGGGGGTGAAAATTCACCCATTTCACCTCCCCTGGATCCACACCTGTTCAGCTTAAAGTTCAAAGTATCAATGCTTCTCATTCACCCATCAAAACAATGATGGTATAAGACAAGTTTCTCAGTGGGTTTACGTTCACTGAATCAACAAATGTAAGCTTACTCATGTAAAGCATCTTTCTGATTTATTTTCATATCTTATAAAAATCCTTTTTTCCAAAATTTCCGTTCCCAAACTCAGGGTACTTATCTACGAGTGCGGCTTATCCACTGGAGTTAATGGTAACTAGTGTATGGCTCAATGAGTTTATCAGACGTTTTTCAGCAATATCTGAAATGTAAAGCAAAGAGTCCAAACTTACTCTTCATTTGACTGCAATACCTAATAATTAGGTATTACAAAATTATTATGTAGTACCATATTTACAGAAAGCACAATGCTAAGCCCTAGAACAACTTTCCTCATCCAAGGCAAATCTAAAGAGCCCTTGTACTACTAATATTTGTTAGTACAAATTACTGTTTAGAATGCTCATGTTATACACTTGGCAACACTAGGAGGGGAGGAGTTGATGCAGTTTGGTTGAACCTCCTATTGCCACTCATAACATTGTTAAGGTGTGTCAAAACGTGGTACGTATGCTGTCCCATAAGTGCAGTAACAAAGTAAATAAGGGCTGTTGACCATGTGCCACCCAGCTGTAAAATTGCCCTCATTCTGGCATGCAGACTACCCAGTATCCATGGCATTACTTGGTTTATGCTTCACATGTACAGTACACGTATATAATTTTGTCATTATATAATAATCAACTCAATGCATGCACTCGGATTGGTCAATCAGCTATGGTTTATTGTGCCAGTAAATTCATGGAAAAATCGTGCGTCTTCTGAATTATTATATAAAAGCAATACACTGCAAGTTTCTATGGTTTATGGGCTCAAAGAATCCGTAAATCACTCGGATTGCAGCTTGCAGCTCCTGATATACCAACATCCCAAGTGCTTTATCAGCCTATAAACCATAGAACCTTGTGGTCTACTGCTTAATAAAACTTGCTATTGCCATGTCTTACAGATTCATCAGCAACCTTTTTGTTGCTTTGTCAGCAAAGTCAAGACATTTAGCCATGTGGTAAAGAAGTTTGCTGATTAAACTTAAAAATTTAAAACTTTGCTCAAGGATCACCACATATGACAGCTTCTTCCGGGCGTTCAGTTAGTCAGGGTGCAGCAAGGAAAACAGCGCTGAGCCCCAACTAACTGAAATATGCCCAGAAGAGGCTACACACATTATGTAGATCAAGATGCATTTTCTTTTTATCTACATCTAAAGCACTCAAATGATGCATAGAAGTGCTGAAAAATGCTGAATGAACAAACCCTGAATGCTCCAATCTTGTGGTGGTTACCCCAAAATGCCTGTTGTTATTAACCTTTTTAGAACTCTTAGGCCCGGTTCAGGCGCCGTACTTCACATGAGCTGAATCAAATTCAATGAATTAAGTTCATGTGAAGTACGACGTCTGAATCAATTCGAAATGGCTGATATAATTCGGATCGGCTCAGCCGGGAATGACGGCTGTGGACCGGCTTTGATTCAGACGCCGATCTTCACATGAGCCGAACCAAATACATAAATTACTTTAATGTATTTTTAATGTATTTTGAAGACCTGAGTATGCACAGAAGTATAAATTGTGCGTCAGCGCATCAAAATGGCGGGTTTTGCTGGTCAGAGAAGACTTAGCCGATAAGTACAGTTTGTGTTGTCCTCAGTGGTTTTGTGTGCAAACTTGTGGCTTCCTTGGTAAACGGCATCAAAATTAATGTGCATTCCATCCTAGTTTTTGTGCTTGTGTTTGAATTATGTGTGGACATTGCATTTGTGAATTAACCAGAATATTGAAGCAAAAGGATGGAAGTTAAAGTTGTGTTGAAATTAAGTTCATGTGAAGTACATCCTTTGAAATGATTTATCAGTTGTAATCTTGCAGTTACATGTAAATAGATTAGCGCAGTTTGCCTTATTCTACTCCTTTTTGCGAATTTTTCTTATATTTTTCACAGGACGGCTTTGGATCGTGCTTGCATGTTGTTAACCATGTAAGTTTACAGGAGTTCAGCATGTATTGGGGCTGATCGAAATGCACTTTTATCTCCTACTGAATTCAGTTCGCCTGGAATTGAGATCGGCGTCTGAATCAATTCCGCCGGTCTAAATTAATTTGGGTCGACCTAAATTCGAATTCGATTCGGCTCATGTGAAGTACGGCGTCTGAATCGGGCCTTAATCCTTATTATGTGTAAGTTTGCTTATAATAGCCAGTTATATAAAACAAGACAAGTTGAACAAGTGGCGCTGTTCTTTGGAATGACTGCACTTAAACTGATCCAACAGCCATTTGATAGATGAAATTTAAAGGCTTAAAAGGCTAAAAAAATATGTGATCCATTTGCAGATGTCATATTTTAAAACAGATATTATGATCTTATGATATTATGAACCCACAGCACAAAGCACATGTACGAGCTCTAGCTCACGCAATATGTGACATGTGACATGTTTATCTCGCTTGATGTGTTTGCATAGGACGACGTTATCATAATATCTTTCAGTTTCAAGATTGGACCACAAAAGTTTACATTGATCTTTCTGGTGTTATGACTTAAGTTTTTCTCTAAATCTTTTTCTTGTTGACGGCGAAGTGGAGAAATTAAAACCTACCACAAAAGGCCATGCATGGGTTACTTTACAGACCCCTAATAACAATGGCAATGGCCATTGTCCTTTCCACTTTTGTCCTGGATCAGAATACCGATGTTCGCTTCGAACTGTTTACCGTGTGAAATTATTTCTGAAAAGGCTTGCCATTCGATTGAAGCCACCGTTCGAAGCAGGAGCCTCCCGACACTCAATGCGATAGTTTTGACCGCTGTTATTGTCCCAAAACTCCATACCTTCACCCTGAAAGCGAACTGCAAACTCCAGTACTCCTCCGGAAGCGAGAAAATATTCTGGAAGTGTTAGCGCAAACGAAAATCTGTCGGTTGCACCATCGTTTGATTCAGGCACATAAACCGCTTGCAAATCAGTGGATGAAATCCAGCCATCTAACGTGTACCGCACACAGACACTTTTATGAAAGCAAATGTTTTTAACCTTTATCGTTCCCCAGATAGAGTTTTGCGAAGCCACAGCATTTTCCAGACACACGGTCTGAATCTCTAGTTTGTCTCTGAAGTCGTCCGAAGCAACCGGTTGTGCGAAACACACATGTAATGTCTTCTTCGCTCGCTGGAGCTCTTTTTTGGTCATTTGCAATGCCACGTGTATGTTACATTCATCATCACTGTAAACAGAAACAAGCGGCTTCCCGCAGCCATCCGCAAACTGCACGGATTTCTTCCTCGGTGCAGGAAGCGATCGATGCTTGCGAAGAATAGAATGGCAGCCGTTTTCACCATCCGTGCCATCCAATTCATCGTCTTCTGAAAACGGAGGAAACACCGAATTCACTCTTCTCAGATGAGGCCAATCGACCATGTTGACGCAGCGACTTTCGCTGGTATCACAGTCAATTCCCTTGTTCATTTCCACCGCTCCCGTTACTAAAAGATTTCGTTCAACGCTGCATTGCGCCGGCGGTGGAAATAAAACGGGCACAGAACGCTGAGCATGCATGTGTTTACGTGTGAATGATCACGCACGTACCAAACACTCAATTGACTCGATCTGATTGGTCCCTCAATAATTTAATGATATGTGACCCATTGTACTGTTACGGCGGAACTTCCCAAAAAGCGACAGTTTTCTTGCTTGATTGCACCTCTACAGGAACAGCAAAAAGAAAATGAAAAGTTTTCTGAGATAAAGGGGCAGTCATTTCTACTTTTGACAGCGCATCACATGATCGTGAGCAAGGATAAATTTTCATGCCACATCAAATACCGGGCAAATTTCCTCTTTTGCTTTCCACCCCATTGTCTAACGTATAGATTTACAGCCGAACAACAAATTATTCTCCCTGGGCGTATTTCGGTTTCCGAGTTGTAATCAGAAAAACATTCTTACCAAAGCAAAATCAGGAAACAAACACTTCTTTATAATTTATTTCAACGTAAAACAGGAAGTTGAAATAAAGAAACCCAGCTACCGTCCTGGGTTTCGTGAAAGGAAACAATAGTTATTTTCATAACAGAATAATCAAACAGAAGTGATGAAAAAAGGAAGTCACGAGCCTTGAAAAACCCATCTTAGAGTCTACTTAGAAACATATATTTTCGATTTTTATTTTGGAAGTTTATTTACATAGGGTCAACCTCTTAAACTTCTTTTTAGGGTATTACTTGTATTTATTTGTTTTATGATACCTTAAATAATGTATGTATGTATGTAACAATTTCTGGTTTTCCAGTAGTCTTACCAATGCGTGACCCCAAATGAGTCACGCATTCCTGTAAGTCCAGCTAGTGACCACATGAGTGTCAAAAAGTCGGGACCTGTTCTAGGGTATAGGCCCCCAGATTGTGGAGAAAGCTATCAATTTTTCCTCCATCGAGACTCAAATGTTCCCCGCGGCAAGGTATCCCTTAGAATATTTCAGGGTGTGTCCCGTTCAGCTCTCGAATAACTTATCCGGAGTAGTTCAGGCCAAAATACTGTACGTTGGTTAGCTCTTTCAATTTTAACTTTTCTTGATTGAACAGCCTGTTTCATGGGTTACTGACTAGAGTACTTTTGGGAGGCGCGGTGGCCTCATGGTTAGTGCGCTCGTCTTCGAATCGAGCGGTCCGGGTTCGAGCCCCGGCTCCGAGGACATTGTGTTGTGTTCTTGGGCAAGACACTTTACTCTTACAGTGCCTCTCTCCACCCAGGTGTATAAGTGGGTACCGGCGAATTTAATGCTGGGGGGTAACCCTGCGATGGACTAGCATCCCATCCAGGAAAAAAAAAAAAATCCCATCCAGGGGGGAGTAGAAATACTCTCAGTCGCTTCATGCTACAGAAACCGGGATAAGCTTCGGCCTAATGGGTCACTTGGCTCGTATGCAGACTTTACCTACCTAGAGTACACTTTACATCCCTCTAGAGCACTTCCGCCTTCAAGTGGCTAATACCCAGACCCTCCTCTCACAAACCCATCTTCTCTTTAAAGTACCAACTGCGCTCAGCTGTCAGCACTTCTGCCAAACTTTTGTATTTGTTTTTCTTTTTTTTTTTCTTTCACAGTATTAAGTCTCTTATGGGAATTACCAAACAAAAGAATCTGAGGAAATTTGAATTTTTGGGCAGAAAGTTTCCGGGCCATGCATAATTACAAGAGAAGATGATTGATAATTAGAATTTTTATGGGCAGTTGTTGATATGCGAGCGCCCGTAACAAATAAATGTTTGTAGCCCTAATGCACTTTAAGTGTTCTGTTTATTAACTGCAATTTCGGATTAAGAGCTTCCTGTTCTAGCTTGTTATCGGTGTTCTGTGATGTCTAGCGTAAGCTTAGCATATCTACTTAGAAATCATTTATGAAACGGTCTGGTGCGAAAATGGTGGAAAGCACACTCAAGTCTTGCTGGAACAGGAACTTAAAACGAAAACCTCATAAGGCTCCGATTAAAGATTGCTTTGATTCGAAACCGACAAATACCAGAAATGACACTGACTTATCAGATTATCAATCTCCTGAAAACCTTTCAGACTGCGAGCTAGACTGCGTCTTTTTAACAACAATAACAACAAACAATTTAAAACAAATGGTTGTAAATATTTAATAAAGGACATGAAACGAAAGCGAGGTAATCACTGAATGTCACTGAAAGACTAAGGACGAACAAAGAAAGAAAAATTATATTAAGTAACAAAACCGAAGACTTGGACAGTAGTTCCACATCCTGTAATTTGATAATAAAAAAACTAGATGAAATGGGCGCTCAACTCGAGGATGTGCAATCAAATATCAGTTTTTCATTTCAAAAGAACATTACATATCATATCAAATAGCTCAAGCAAGATGGTATAATGGACTGTGGTTAAATTCGAACATCACAAAGTCACATTTTAGAATTTGACTCAAGAGATCTGATGGGGCGTTTCGAAAGCAAAATGAGGGCCACAACCAGCCCAGCGTGACTTAATACCCCGTAACGGATTGTGCTATAATTAACAGGGATTAATGATCTGAGTATCAAATTAAAGGTGCTCAGTTCAAGAGGGTTAATGTGAATTACCCAAGCCAGTACGTGATCAGAATAACTAACACATGACCTAAAAAAGTCCTGAACTGAGTTGTTGGAATTCCTTTCAACAGCCCTGATCACTCGGGTTACTCAAGTTACTGAGGAATAAACAACAACTTTACATTTTCAGTTAGGCTCGATTTCCGCCGCTCTCTCGGTTCCGCGTGCCTCCCCGAGAAGAGACCGGGGGAAGGAGCGCGGGCTCCTTTCCCGAACAGCGGCTACCGTCCAAATAAAGATATTTCATTCGCAGTCTTTGAGGCATAAAGCTTCAATGCTTATGAACCCAACACCTGTTTTTTGCCATATCTTTAATGCTACTATTTGTGGACCACGAGTAGTCACTCTTTCGCTTTGTCCGTCGAGGGTGACGCGAAAGAAAAACGGCCGCGTCTCGTCATCGTCTCCAGGAATTTCTCCTCGCGGTTTGTTACAATCTCGCTCGACGAACAAACCGAAAGAGGCACCACTCGCAGTGACCGAAGCCTATACTATTTGTGTGGACTCTACCCTTTATTAAGTTCTCAATACTGTTCGTCTGTAAACAAAGTCGAACCAAGCTTCAAACTACAAACAAAGGACAATAAAGCTCAAATACTCCTCTTTGGTTACTTTGTTAATTAATGCGCACAAATTGTGTTGTTTTGTAACCGTTTGTAATTATCAAGAATGCATAAAAGCTACCGACGTTTTCAACCACAGTCGTCAAAGACGGTGCATATACTCTCCTGACACGAAATCCCTAGCACCTGTACACACGACTATTTAGATATGTCATTGGGGTTGTGACGAAAACATGCCATGCAATCATACATTTCAGAAGAGAATTGACATTTTTGGTAGCGTTGTTTATTCCTTTTGGGCCAAAGCACGTGTTGATCACGGGCAGATCAAAGTCTAGGACTTCTCTTTGTTTCACACAGTAAACAAGGTCAGTCAAAGTCCGAATTCGCTCTTTTCTCTGATTAGTTGAACCCTAACCTGTACCACGAGTGCCATAACCCTTATCGTATGACTGAACAAACGATACACTTTTCGGGGGGGTGGGGAGGGAGGGAGGGGGAACAAGAGCTGAAAAGTAGCAGTATGATCGAGACAACTGAGAGACTCTTCCCTCGTTTTTCTCTCGCTCGCCATCGTTTTAACGCTCGTCCCCCAACTACAGAGAGCCTGGAACAGGCTAGAAATACTAAGATCAAGAGCAGGGTGCACGGGCTGGAGTCGGAGACAATAAATTAAAATTTAATTCATGAAGTAGGAACAAAAGGGAACGAAGGTTTAAGCAGTAGGAGCTGGACGTGCTTCTACTCTCGCCAACCAGGCGCGGTGAGACGTTTCCTGAAAACTTAGAAAACTCTAAATTCAATGAGAACAGATAAATGGCAATAAGGACGACAGGACAAGTGTCAATTACACCTGTATGATGAACCAGAGCCCTGTGCAACCGAGCGTGACAGGTGCATATCTTCGGGATGATAGGCACCGTAGGGTCACCTCGAGCACAGATTAGACATTTATACACCTCGAACCTGGGTGAAGGGAGAGCGATACCGTACATGTGAGCCCAAGTCAGGGCTTGAACACGACTGCTTGCGGCGTGATCCGGAACCCAGCGCGCAGGGCATTAGGCCACATGATTAATAACCGGTATTATATTTGCACTTTAATTAAGAGTGTCTGTTACCGTTAAATCCACTAAGCAGTAACTCGACATGTTTATTTCGATTTTAAATCTGTAATTGCTTTATATCTACTAAATACCTGGAGGCATCTCAACAATACAATTTTAAATAACAACATTTATAAACAGTGCGTAATCGATTCTTATACTCGCTATCAACGGATATATTTACAGTAACATTGATATTTATATACAACTAGAATACGCATTATGAACACAATAAATAACCTTGCTGGGTTATAAAATCCTCTACCTTGGACACTCCTCTAGCGTTTGTTTATTCCATCTCCCACCCATTGCCATTATATTATTGTTCAGAGTTTTTTACATCGGAATGCTGACCAATCCCAGATTGAAACAACACCATACTTCAAAAGAAAATTGCCGTCAACTCTCCTTCTGTAATCACTGGCTATAGCTGGATTGTGGTTATTTCTGAATTTCTCTCTAATTTACCTAATTTCTTCACCTTTAAGTAACACTTTGTTTAAACGCGGTATATTCATATTATCATTCTCAGGGAGTCTGTTTCAGTAGTTATGGAGAAAAGTAGTTCCCGAACGGGTGGTCACCCTCCACGGCAAGCCACGCCGGAAGGAGACATTTTTCCGTATAAAACCATGCCCCTTGGCAGTACACAGACTTACTTTCTCGCGAACTATGTGTGATGGGCGCGCCGGTCGCTGGTGGTTCGTGGATATGTGCGATGATCAAGAAATCGCGTTTTCATGATTCTGTTATAGAGGTTAAGGTTTGGTGATGTTCTGCAGGTCGGGCAGGATTGTCAGGCGATACCGAGCTTCTAATTCCTGCATGAACTCCAGCTGTTCAGCAACTTTGAAATTGGGGATTGGATTTTCCTAGATTAAAGACCAAAAACATAAACGCTTGGTTAAGGTTAATGGTTAGTTTTGGTACAAACGTTTGCAGTCAGATCGGCAAGTCCAGATCGGGCAGTTAAATGTGTAGAAAAGTAACAGCAACACTTTAATCAAGTGAAGAACTGATTATGGCGGTTCCATTTGCAATTAAAGCAATCGCAAAGTGTCCAAAAAAATTCAGGGTTTCCATGGCAGTGGTAGGTAAAATTTGGGTTCAAACCTTATGGCCTATCAGGCCAATGCTTATCGTCTGGTTCTATAGCATTGTGTGTGTGTGTGTGTGTGTGTGTGTGTGTGTGTGTGTATGTATAAAATGTATACTTAATTGGCCACTCCCCTCGGGGCTTTTCAGGACCAATGTAAACAAACAATGATAAATAAACATAACTAGGTTAAGAATCCCACCTGGCGGAAAGCAGACCAGTTGGCTATTTACAAGCGTAGACGAGAAGTTGATCTCGGGGCTACCGAGAACAACATCAGCTAGCAGTCAGAACGGGACTTGAACCCGCGACCTACGGATTTCAAATCCGACGCTCTAACCACTCGGCCACACTGCCTCCTTCAAGAACATTTCTACTCCCCTCTGGAGGGCATGCTGGTGAGCTAGCCAAGCGCAGGGATACCCCAGCATTAAATGTGCCGGTAACCATTTAAACACCTGTCTTTCCGAAGAACACAGCACCCAGGCTGCTCTCCCGAAGATCAACCCACCCGCCGTTAACCCAACGCGCTGCATACGCTGGATGTAGCTGTGTTGAATTTGGAGGTCTATAACGAATTATCTAAAACGAATTAATTGGCTGCACGCATGATTTTCAATCAGACGTTCTGCGAGGTACGCCACACCGAATCTCTTGGAAGCAGCTGCTTTCAGACAAAGACGCTGAATTACAAAACAAATAGAACTCACCTTTAGGAAGATCAACAGCTGCTGTTGTTGCGTCTTTCTTAAAATGTCCTGTTGTAAATGTCGTAAAATTGCTATGCAGAAGTACACCTAAAACAGATTGGAACGGTACGACAAAATCACGAACTGAAATCCTACTCACGGCTGTGCTGGTAGGTCCAGGCAGCTAAGGCTCATTTCAATGCTCCTAGGCATTCACTAATTTGCTGTAGAACGGGTTTCTACTCAGCCAATCTCAAATCACAGTAAAACCAAAACCAAACCAATCACTTACTAATTGGACTTCTCAGCCAATCTCAAACCATAGTAAAACCAAAATCAAACCAATTACTTACCAATTAGACTACTCAGCCAATCTCAAACCATAAAACCAAAACCAAAGCAACTGCCTGATTACTTTGAACACTCAATCAAAAACCGCTCTATAAAATGTACTACTGCTTGTTGCCTATAGTAGTCTATAGAAGAGTAGGAAGGGTACTGAGCCATACTGAGTAGATCCATGAATGCCAGCATAATAGTGTGATAGTAAGAGACCTAGCTAAAGTCATTATCAACTATTGTGCATTGCATGTGAGAGAACAAGAGTAAATGTGCAAGACTCGTGCTCTCATTCCTTCTACAATTTTCAAGTGTTCTCAAAACCTCACGCCGTTTTGGTATAACACAGTATCCTAAGAGTTTGACTTCTTTATAATTACAAATGGTGCATGCGTGAAAAAAAAAAAACAGTGGAGTGATTCTCTGGGTTAAGAGCTGGCGCATGTATTTTACATTCTGTGACATAAACAAGCTCTTTTCACGGCTCTGAAACTACTACGATAAAGATATGAAACTCATCACTGATCATTGCAGCACACCTGATTAACATACCTGATAGTCAATGCCCATAGTAAGACAAGTGCAAATGTACAAACAGATCTCTTCCCAGTCAAGATAGTTCCAGAAACACTGTCGTAACCAGTGCTGGCAGATCTAATGGAGCAAATCAAGAGAAAAAAATCTGTGAAGATGGCATACAAATAAATAAGTAAATAACATCTCGATCAACATGAACAGCTCAATAGGTCGTTGAATCTACATTGTGTTACACTCCTCCCTTCTCAGTGCTGATAGAAAAGCCCTTTGCACATTCGGCTCGCTCCAAATTCATGGCGCTCCTCTGATTTCGCGTACGTAAATTTACCAAACAACAAATAGTCGCCTGGTGTTTACTCATTATCTTACTACTTCAACAATGTTTCTTTTTTTACATCTGTCTTTATATGACATGTCCAGTATACTTTTTTTAAAGATTCTTCGAAAACAATTCGCTCATTAGCTTCTCTCCAAATCTGCAATTTGTACGCGTGCACACTCAGTCGTCTCTGATGTATGTGAGCTGTTTACACGGTTATTCCCTAAATACTGACCTGCGACGGAGTGTAGCCAGACATCCTAAAGGCAGAATACACCAGAGGCACTTCAGCCTAAAACAAGAAAAATAACCGTTCGATTTTAAACGACAAGAAAACGTGTTCTTCGGTTTCTGTTCAACAGTTATCTTTTGTAACGACGAGACCAAGCGCTTTATCTCGAGGAAAAAAAACCCTTTCTTAATAAGATTCTCTCTACTGGGAATAAATTCATGCGGTGACATTTTAAAGGGATAACTTGAAGAAAATGCAAGAGGGGAATTGGGGGGAGGGGATAGGGTAACCTAGGATATCGTAACATTCAATTCAGCGGCGAGTAACAACAATTTGTGTTAGTTTTCGAAAACAAACAGAAATGAATCGCCTGCCGAATGGGGTCCAGTGTATGAAATACAAATTTGTCTTGTCTCTTGTCAGATTCTGGGTTGATTTGTCCGTACAAATTTCATTCATATAAGTATTGTACAAACTGGGTACAGAAGTTGACCGAGTTCATTTTACGCCACGAGAAACTGGAAACGACAATGTTTAATAACTATGGTATTTTACATGTTTAAGGTACAAACCATCAGTATCAACTCCACATTATGGCACGTGCATGAATACAGTGGAGGAATACCGCTGACTGTCAGGGACACTGGTAAATGAACCTGAGGAAAATAATAAAGAATTTCATTTCACTCTCAGGTTCTGTTTTAGCCTGGCGATGCACAGAACTAAAGTCATGGGCGGATCAGATTGTATGCTTATTAGGAAACTACAGAATTCCTCTTAACAGTAGCCAGATAACAAGAGTTTTACAAGAAAACATTGCATTATGCATGCACGTAGCCGTCACCGTCCAGAAAAGCTCACTTGATGAGCCTCAGGGACGGTCAGGGTCAGGTGACAGTTATATTTAAGAGCTAAGGCCATGACGACGGAGATTATAGCCAGCTGCATTTACCTACTCGCAGACCAAACTTATTTGAACATTGATCAGAAAAATAAGTTCAGAAAAACGATGGGCTTGAAGACAACAACAACCTACTGCTGAGCATAGCTTAATCGAGACATAGAGGATTTCAGATGCAAATCCCCACCGGCAATTATACACGCGTCTTTTCTAGACCTTACCACCGGATACAAGCTGCCACTTTAGGCACCGCCTGTAAAGCTAAGTCTACAACAGTATCTACAGAAGAGCTTTTGATAACTAATGGGTTTACTTTTTCAACTCCCTTGGAAAATTCAGATGCGGGCATTTGCTACAGCTCTGACTTCCTGCCTGTAAAGTGGAGGTCTCCGTCGAGGAGTTCACGGTTTACTCGCTCATCAATGCTAGGGAGTTACATGCCTTTTTTAAAATGCCTCCTTACCGAAGCGTGTAATCTACGAACCCACAGATAACCAGAACTGACAAGACTGGAGCATTTGAAGAGGAATTCCCAGGCCAGATCAGGGTCTCCGTACATCATAAGAAAAATTGTCGAC
>JAHPZR010011649.1:125000-172500 GCA_019787425.1 Platygyra sinensis
ATTCTTTGAGATCCTTAACAAACTGATCGCCTCGAGTTCCGCCCAGTTTGGTTAAAATTTGGATACGCCAGCCTTTTTCCTACGGAAATGTGCAGCCACGTAACGTTTTGCATGATGGTATCCTCGTAAAAATTCATAAATTTGGCTACTTGGCTGATGAACATTTAACAATTATTCTTTGAAATCGGGTAGTGCGAATTTACGGCGCGAGCGCGAGTAATATCTGCCACTATTCACCGAGATTGAGAAGAATAATTGTTTTAGTATATACACAGGAAGTGATCTCAGCAACATTTTCAGAAGGAAACCATTAAAAATCGATTTAATTGACCTCTCAATTCATGCGTGGAAAACGTGCAAGCTGTAAAAAGCATGCGCGAATTCGCGAAACTATTTACAGAATCTTTGAACATGGAAAATCTATAGTTAATATTCCAAAAAACCTCGTGACAGTCTAGAATAATGGTCCTTAGACACCGTTCAAATCAGTGTGAATCAAAAGTATGCTTTATTCAAAAGTATGCTTTATTTTTGTTTGGCTTACGCATTATTCACTCGGTAGGGGTGAATATGCTCATTAGCCAGAGATAGCGAACCAATCAGATTGCTTAAAACACCAAGATCACTGAGTGTGTATATACTAATGGAATTTGTTCGGAGATTTCAAACTCCAGGATTTAACGAAAACGGCAGATCACGGTTACATAATTGAAAAAAGTTCGCAAAGGGAGGTAGCTTGTGTAATTGTCAGGTGCATTTGCATTATTTTAGCGTATGACAGGAGGGAAGAGAATGACAAAAAAAGGACAGGTGAATAAATAAATCAAGCAAGCACAGAAATGATGGGAAATTTAGTCAGAGAGTAGAACAAAAGACCGTTTCATGTTTCTTGACTACTCACATCAAGCCAAGACTGTACGGGAGACAGAAGACTGGTGGTAATCACATCCTGCAAAAAGAGAAACAATCACCTTTTAAACTCAGACTTACTGTAGTAACGCAGAAAGCAATGGACTGTAACGTTACACGTCATTCCTGAAAAAAAAAATGGTCAACTGCAGCGCTCCTCCACAATGGGCAGTAAATGTGTACATTTTTGTCCATATCAGGGAGTACCCCGCCCTGCCTGGGGCTTTGAGCTGCAGACTTTAAATCCGGAGCGAGGTAGCGTGTTCATTAGTCTTGTTTTGACCACTAATTGGAGTTCTTTCAAGGCGGACCCACGTACAAGTCCTCAGCCATGTTTTTAAAGACAGATGGGCGTTTTACTGACAGCAAGGTCTCTTGAACCATGAACACTTTGGATGAGCATTGAATAAAGGCTCTTCAAATTCAGATGTAATGTATAATGTCAGCATTTTTAAAGTGTCAAGACACTTAATACTCTTGTTAAAAGGAAGAACCTGCGATCCATGGTCACTAAAAATGGATAAAAAAAATTAACATCAAGTGTTCGTGGTTCGAGTGTCCTCGCTGTTATATTATGACAAGTTCATTTAAAATATTTGCTTTAGCGTTTGTTTAATACTGGCCAATAAGAGCCCCACAGGGAGTGGACAGTTAAGAAATTAATCATGTGGTATATTGAGTATAGTCATACTAACCTTACAGAGACATTCTTTAGTGGAGTTAGTGCAGGAAGAAATCTTCTTCAGCACGTCACAAACCAAGTATCCAGGATGAAACTCAACTGTTGATGTGTAACATGAAACAAAATAAAATGCTCACTGCTATTGCTATTTCAATATCCAACGTTTTAAATTAAAAACCATTTAACCTATACGCACAATGACAGGATCTACATGTACTCAAACGGTGCAGTTTAATTGAGGGGGGGGGGGGGGGGGGAGCTTTTCACGGGCAAAAAAGGAGCACAAAATAAAAAAGGGGAGGGGGAGCGAATAGTCCACCAATACAAACATGTAAATACAAGTCTACAAGTTACATCTGCCACAAAACAAATGGGAGAAAACACAGGTGATAAGACATTTAACATCAAAAAGAGTATCTACACACTGGAATGCAGAAGCATGTGAGTGAAAAATCACTCCCCAGTTAGAGCTCACACAATCATCCAAAGACTGACTAGAGGAAAAAAGTTAGCTGGTACGTTGCTAATTTACCAGTATTTTCTACATTTTGCAGTTCCAGAAAATATCCAAATACATGTACATGCACTCCCCCCACTGAAGGGATTGAAATTTCCAGAGGGGTTGGGGGATGGGGTGGGGGGGGGGGTTTGTTGGAAAAAATCTCTTCTGAGGGGAAGGTTTAGATATTATCTTGAACTAAATTGCCACTTTATGATCTTACCATCCATGACAAGCTTAGCGCTGGTGCTAGGCAGAGCTGTACACATAATCCTTATCAATGCAACAAGAAGGCTTGAAATCGTCACAATTTCTGAAATAAAAACCGACAATTCAATTATCATCACAAACATATGAACACATGTACAAGTTTTTCCATGTAACATCTTCAGTTCCAGTCATCTGCAAACTGTCCTAACTGGTAAAGAAAAACTTGGTAAGACCACTTGTTCTTCTACAAGTAAACCTAACATTACCTTCTCTCTCTGGCAATAACACAGGAAACAATGCTCTACCACCGCTGTACAAAAGCACTCTCCCCAACAGGCACAAAGAATGAACAAAGTAGATATATTCCAGGTCTTGTGAAGTATAAAAAAGACCATCATTACCATCATCATCTACAAACAAACAGGAAATGTCTTGTTATGTAAGTGCCAACACACAAATTCCACTTTTGACCAATGGATATTGAAAGAAAGGAGGCAAGAATAAGGGAAATATAGAGGACTTATTTGAAAAAAAAAATCATGTTCAGAAGCTACATGTACAGCATGCCACTTTCATTTTCACTGTCTGATTACCTCTTTGTCCTTCATTAAGCTGCAACATTTCCAAGGACTGTAGGGTTTTACATGTTCTGGAGAAGTCAATGCATTGGCTGATGGCATCTGCCAGCTACATAAGGAAAAAAAAACACAAAAAAAACACAATTGATCCACAAGTTGCTATGTCAATCAACTAATCTATTCATCTGTTTGTTCGTCCCTCCATCAGTCAGTGAGTCAGCGAGTCAGCGAGTCAGCGAGTCAGCGAGTCAGCGAGTCAGCGAGTCAGCGAGTCGGCGAGTCGGCGAGTCAGTGAGTCAGTAAGTCAGTGAATCAGTGAGTCAGCGAATCAGCGAGTGAGCGTCTCAGTGAGTCATCAGTTAGTCAGTGAGTCAATGAGTCAGTGAGTGAGTCACTCACTCACCTCATTAAGTCTATGCAGCTATATATTGTAATTAAAAAAATAGATAAAATGATCATTAAAAATTCGTTTTCAATTGTTGCCGAATTTTGTTAGTACTAAATTGTTGAACTAGTGAGACAATCTCATATAGTGCAGAGTGCTATGCAGGACTGGACATCAGTATGTTTTGAGACATCCGCTGCCTGTATTTGAATTCATTAATATGTTGAACTAGCAAACGTGAATTTCTTTGTGTAACTTGATACTTTTGTTTTCCTCGCAAAGTGGTTTGTAACATGATACCCTTGTTTTCTCAAAGGAAGATATGCTTGCTTTTTTCCTGCTGAGGAAAATGAAATAATGTTATTAACTTATGAAAAAAAAATGGAAGAGGAATGAATTTGTTTCATTCAAGAGGCAAATTTTCATATTGATCATCGATAAACAATTACTAATTTAATTATCAAATAGTCGCGTCGTGTCTCACAATAGCACGTTCGTATTATGTTGCCACCGTTGGTGTTAACAATAAACCAGCTTAAAATACACAATGATATCGATTAATACAACATACCGAGAGGCGTTTCAACTTGACTGATATTATATCCTACATCGGTGAATGAGTCCCTCAAAGACTGACTAAATTTATTTGCATTTTCCATAAGAACCACAGTGTCTGCAGCAATATTTGAGAAGTTTCTCTTGTCACGACATTACTAATTGTAATGCCGCTAACTCAGAAATGTTTGGGGTGAATACATTTGTGAACTCCGTGTTCTCTTTCATAGGGGAGAAAATAAACAAGCGGCTGAGGAGATCAATCCGTTTCCCTCTTAAAAGCTTAGCAAACACAAAATAGTTTGAAAACAGCACACAACATTTTTGAACTGAGCTAGGAATGATTCCAAACGATATGCTGCACTAAAAGGGAGAACTGATATTACCTGAAATATAACTGCTATTGCCCGTTAAGGTGAGAGTGTGGTTAATTGCACGCATGAATCTGAACTTGAGAACGGATTGTATCATGCTGACTATGGTAGAATGCATGCGTCTTACATGCTGTGTTCTACCAAAAGGAAAAGCACTTAATCTTTGTGTGTAATTGTGTATGAAATGTATCGTTTACCTAACATATAGTAACACTAATGCTAGTCAATCTGCACAGGTGCTTTGAGCAAATTGCTTTTGTTCTTAAGAGAATAGTACCACTAGGATAACAAGAGAATACTGGAACCATATATAGTTTTGTGATGCTATTCAAGTAGTACTCACCCCGTCTGTAAGTGTAATACGTTTTACGTAGCAATCAATGTTACCTATCCCACCCTCTCAGAACAAGGCTAATTAATTAATTAGAATTAATTAATTAATTAATTAATTAATTAGAGTTAATTAATTAATTAGAATTAATTAATTAGACAGACATTTAAGTTTACACCTTATGGCACTAATGCCTTAGTGCATATTAGTGCCTTAGCAAACAGCAGCCCCCTAAACCATCCTGATAGTGCACTCTGCACTAAAAACCTAGTGAACAAGAGCAAATAAAGTCTCTGATAAAGAACTAAAATACAATATTAATTATTAAATAATCTTACCAAAGAAGGATGCTTCTTGAGTTCTTTAATTGCAACAGTTCTACTGTAATTACCATGCTAGGGAGTAAATAATCATGATTAGTAGGAATTGACACTCGGCATCTTCAGTTAACTTTTAAATGTAAGGTGCAGCTCTGGTTTGAGTTAGGGGGTACACTGTACATCTGCATGTAAGTGGAGTGCTCTTGGTTGCATTCCAAATGCTGTAATACCAGACAATAGTCATGGAGTCCTCTGCCACCATGCAAGTACAGGACTTTCGAGGCATCATCTGATGTTCTTTGTACCCCTGAGCCTCTATCTGCATTAAGCAGGCACTGTTTAAACTTACCATCCACTTTTTAAACCAGGTAGCTCTTGGGTCAACCAGAGCAAGGAAGTGTAGTGGCGTCATGAACTGCAGCTCAGATGATCCAAAGTCTGGATCAGAGCTGGTGGAGAACAGATCAAAAGTACTCGCCAGAACAGTCTCAAGAAACCTAAAAGAAATGATAACAAACACCAGTCACTATATGTAGCAAGATTGCTACATGCACGTACCACTGGTAACTGGAGTATTGGCCCATTCATTTGTCCTAATTAAAAATAATGATGGCAGTAATTTAAATAGAGACTTACTAATGGCACAAGATGAATTTGCATGTCAATTGTAAAGAAATATCTATAACGGCAGAAGATCGAATATCAGAATGAAAGTTATATACAGTATCAAATAACCAAATTTATTGTATGGCTAGCTCTGTGAGTGGGCAAAATAAACCAAATCACATGCTGTGATTGGCTACCTGAGCAGGCAAGATGGAGCTATCTTGCCTGCTTGGGACTACCCGCTGTGTCCTGTGAGAAAAAATTCCACGAAAGCTAGCCAAATAATAAACAAGCTTTTGCAGTCAAGATGGCTGGATATTGGCCTCGTTCTTTTTTTTTTGCGAGTTTCTGGACCTCAACTCTGTCTCGGTCCATAATTACGTAAAAAAAGAACTTGGCCAATACCCAGCCATCTTGACCTCACGCTTGGTCAATAACCCAAATAGCAGTTAGACAAGAGAAATTAATAACAATCAGAAGAAGCATGAAACTCTGAGTAGTACTGTAAGAAAAGGTCTTGAATCAACTAATCCAGCTGTTTAATACTGTAAATATAACATAACTACACTCGATGTAAAACATTTTGTAGTACCACAATCAGACTTTTGCATGTAGAATAAAACATACCATTCAGGATATCTGATCCAGAAGGAAGCTACTTCATGTTGAAATTCATTCAGAAGCCTGAACTGTGGATTGAAAAAATTATAAAACCATTCACTATTTTATGTTACTATAATAAATGCCATTTTACTGTCACGCCAGTAAAATATAGTTAAGGAAACGTGACGCATGTATCTTTAGGTCTTTCATGGCGGCACAGCTCTCAATAAAACTATTGTGTAGTCAAGCTGCAAAGGTCGCTTAACTCTGAGACCCATTGTATATTGGGTTTGAACATTGTAGCTTTGTTCACTTTAGCATTCTATAAGGATTCACGGCATTGGCCAATATTAAAGCACTATTTATGGCGATGTTTTTTCACATGTAATGCCAAGCTGTTTCGTAGTACAGCTCTTTCTACTGGCCATTTTGTAGACGTTAGTCTAGCTATATAAGCTCAAACAAACTGTTCAGAGTTCACTTTAGTGTTCTGTTGTACAGCGCAGTTAGTACTTGTTGTAAACTATCGTAAATTTTTCCCTCCCTCCCTTTGGAGATGGGGCTGGTCATATTATTGCAATCTATCAAACAAGGGTCACTCCTACGAGTTTCCTACGACTTCTCCCGAGCTTGTTGAACTTGTTCCCTTTGAATATCGCCTGCTAACTGATACTCTTGTCCGATCCAGCACGTGCTGTTTTGCATTCAGCTCATAGTGTTGGGGAGATAAGTGAGGTTCGTTTGTCACACAATAGCCGGAAGTCGCACAGGCTAACCTAACGCAAGGCAGTGCTCCCCCATTAACGCCAACTTGAGTTGTTCATTGTCTTTATTTAGTAGCCCGCATGTCTAATAAACATTGCGCCACAGTTGGTGGGTTTTGTTAAGGAACAGTGACATTAATAGAATTTTTAAAAAAATGTGCACATACATTGATGTGGTATTATGTCAAACTAATGAAATAATGTTAAAATGCTGCATGTGTTTCAATTTAAATGACTGAATTCCTGACTGTCATTCCTGCGGTCACGGTTGTCTGATAACAAAACCTATGCATACACAGCCATAAAACACTAACCCGCTTCAGTAATCGTTGATTATGTCTGGTAGATACATCCAAGCCATTTTCAATGTTTATCCTGTGGGAAGCAGCATCACTGAAGCATGAGACAAGGTGCTCAGCTAAAAGAAGAAAACAAAAAGATGTAATATTACATAACTATACATTGTATTCCATCAACTGAAGATACATTCAGAAATCAACCTTGGCTTCACAGCAATGTGCAAAGAAAGTCCCGTTCAATAGTATGGACCTACTGGATTTGCAACAGACTCACTACCAACAGTCGACAAGTAAAGTTACTTAGGAAATTTTTTTTGGAACTTCAAAGTCAATACTCTGAGAGATGAACTTTTGATTGGCTTAAGGTGGCTGAACACAGTTTTGGCGCGCGCTCTTGCTAACGTGATTCAGCGCGTGCACAAGTATTGCATAAAAACAAACATCGTATAGATAGAGCGATCATTTTATTTGCTCAATGTTTGCGCTATCTGTACTATTTTTTTCTTCACAAATGAACACAATGTATTGTATTGAAGGTTTTACTCTTTTATTACAAAGGTATATTAGAAAGGTAACGATGCAAAGAACTCAGCTCTGCTATTTCTTTGTTGCTAAAAGAACCCAGTTAAATGCAGCGCATGCGTAGTAAGTCGAAAAAAGTGCGATTGAGTGAAAAATTGACTTCTCGGAGGCGCTTATTTCTCGAGAACCACTCATTAGAATTTCACGAAATTTGGCACGAAAATACTTTAGGAAATAAGTAACTGGAGGATTGAAAAAAAATTGAACTTTAACAAAGGAAATTCAAGATATGCCAGTGAACCTTTAAAGAGGGATAATTAAAGATCTGTTTGTTAAATTATTATCAAAATAGCGTTAACTTGCGAGTATCGTTACAAGCTTGTTGCATGCAAATTATAAAGAAAATCTAATGACTAGATTTTCTGCAAATAAACAAAACCGATTTTACACACCTGTTTATATTTGATCATGTTGCCATGGCAACGGTACATACGTCAGCTTAATTATCAAAAAGTTGAAGTTTGTGTTGTTAACTTGCTTGCTGCCATTTTTGGTGACCAAAGGATCAAGGGTTTTAGAGAAAAATGTAATTGAAACAGAGGTATCAAAAACTGTGTTCAGCCACCTTAAGTGGAAAGATGTTTGAGCTTAGGACATCATACAGTACCACTCAAAAGTAAGTCACCACCCTGTAGTTAGAACTTTCTGGAATGGCAAGCCCAAAAATTGTGCAGTTCCAGAAAATATTATTTTATACTCCCCCACAGAAGGGATTGGAATTTCCTGGGGGGTGGGGGGTTCTGTAAGGCCAAAAAAATTAAAGAAATGAAAATTAAATCTTAATTGGAATTTCCAGAGGGGTGGAGGTATGGATATTTTCTGGTCAATTACACACTGGTTTTCTATGCACTGGCTGCAGAGGCTGTGCTGGTTTAAACATTACTCACACTCATTCTTTTGTTCTTTTGTTCTCTGTTGTTTTAGGCCTGAACTGTACATGTATTTTCTACACACAATTTAGAGCCAGGATTATGTTTAGTTTTTTTTACAGCTGGTTGCCCAATGACCAGTTTAACCCTTTCACTCCCAAGAGTGACTTAATACATTTTTCTCTGTCTAACGCCAGACGATTTTACTCATCAAAGGGAGACCCCTTGGGAGTGAAAGGGTTAAAGCTCACCTAAGCATGTGTAGATCTCTTTTGTCACATGAGCAGAAGATGCCATGAACATCCGAGCATGAAACTTGAGACTCTTTTCCTGCAGGAAAAGAAATAATGTCATGACAAGTTACAAATCACAGTGTTCAAGTATTTCGGCTCACCAGCACATGAAATACATGTAATATTTGTATAAAACAGTTCCTTGCACATTTTTTTTGCTGGGGCTACGTCCCAAAACTGAAAGCAAAGAGTAGCTCAAACAGAACATAAAATACCTCACAATTCTGAGATTACCCATTGGCCAAATCAAAGAATATGAAACAAATGTCATGGCAACTCAAACAAAACCTTTGTCAGATGGCAATAATAAAGAAAAGTACAGTTCCAGGAAGTCTCCATACCCCTCCTGTGCACAAACACATTGAAGTGGGGGCTCAGATAAAGAAAACCTCCCCTGATGAACAATGTTGATATTTCCTGCAACAATACAATAATTATGTGAAGATCTATGACACTTTTAGTTTATCTTGAAAACATAAATTTAAACATACTGCCAGCTGTTTGTCTTCATCAGCCAGAGCAGCTAACAATCCTTTCCTTATTCCATCTGAATTCTTGCTGGTGAGTTCATCTGACAGAGGAAACTGGTACAGAGTGTTGAGAGCATTTATCCGAACCTGTGGCAACAGTAGAATATCAATGTTAATAAACGTAAAATGGAAGAACAGTAAGTTCTGCACATTAAGAACAGGGGCAGACCAGCTCCTTTACTGGTTAGTAAAACACAGCAGTCGATTGACCTGCAGGTTTGCTTTCATTTTTGGTATACCTACAGGACTTGTGCACCTTCTAACTTGTTCTTAGAGTGAGGGACATTGTATGGATTGTTTGATCAATAATAAATAACTTTGCAAATGGTGCAGGTCCCCCAAAAAGAGACCAAGTGGTTTAATGTGTAGTCATCGACTATCAAAAAGACAAATGAATAAGAGTGAGAGTCTGGGTCAGGTTAAGTACCAGTCTAACCATGTGCTGCATCTAGCAGCTGCACTTGCCCTTATGACAAGTATCTCTCAAATACATGTATTCCTTGCCCTGGGCAAGTCTTAGTTTGCTCTTTTAATGATTTAGTTGGCAGATGAATTGTTTAATTATTTATCCCTTACCCATTGGGCAAGTGACAGTGAAAAGGTACTTGCCCAGAACAAGAATCTGCTTGTCCCAGACAACTGGACAGCACTTTTTTTGAATCCTGTCTAGGGTTAAGACACTTTGTTACATAACACAATGTGACAATTTGTTGGTTCATCAGACGGTTACAAGTGAGAACAACTTCTTCTTCGGGTATATTTGTTTACATTTTGATGAAATGATAAACACTTAGTGGAACATGTTAACAGTAGCTCATGACAATAATAATAATAATAATAATAATAATAATAATAATAATAATAATAATAATAATAATAATAATAATAATTATAATAATAATAATTATAATAATAAACAATTATTGGATGAGATTGAGCATGATATCATGAAATATCAAAACCGAGGTCTGTGTTATCTGCCGAAGCCGAAGGCTGAGGCAGATAACACAGACACGAGGTTTTGATAATTATTCATGATATCACGCGAAAACCAAATTCAATAATTCTTTTATTATACATTTTTCACATATTTCATCATCAGAAGCAGAAGCGAAGCGTCAGCCATTTTGTTTCTGAGGGGAACACTCCAAGGGGCTTAGTAACCAGGCAGACGTTGAACTTGACATGATAAATGCAATATCTGCAGCAGATATTGCATTTATCATGTCAAGTTCACAAGCTATTGTGAATTGATTGAATGCTCTCGACCAATCAAATTTTCCATAGTGAGTCTGATGTATAATAATTATTATTATAATGAATTTATATAGCGCTTAAACTATAAAAGAAAAATATTCAAAAGCACTTTACATTAAGTCAATCAAAGAATTCTAATCAATGTTTCATCAAATGTGCATCCATTCATTACTTTTTCTTTGGCCGTTTGAACGACTACCATCATCCGTTTGTTGATACGGTAGCTGCCGGGAACTGATTTACAGACAATCATAGATCCATAGCTACTTCAACGTTACAATGTTCTGACAAAATTCATGATCAATAACAGAGGATAAACACATGAAAAACATCAGACATCAATTTGTTAAGTTGACCACTGTTAGTGTCAAGCTGATGCATGTAGTGTGTTCCATGTCCGATTTTCAATAAAATTGAAAACGTTCTTTTCTTAAATCAAACAATCCAAAAATGAATCAGAGACGAGGATGTGTCGAAAACGAAGACCCAAAAACGAAGACCTAAGACCTAAGACCCACTGGTCTAAAACGAAGACCCACTGGTCTAAAACGAAGACCCTGTGGTCTAAAACGAAGACCCACTGGTCTAAAACGAAGACCCTGTGGTCTAAAACGAAGACCCTGTGGTCTAAAACGAAGATCCACTGGTCTCACACCTCTTTTTCTTCGGGGAAAGACTTTACTCTACGCTAAATTGCACTCATTTCTATAACGCATAAATAAAAATGTCATCTGAGCGCGCGACTATGATGCTTTTAGGGTGAGCAGAGACCAAGTTATGGTCCTTGAAATATGGCTCAAAATCCATACAAACGTCTCTAATTTTGAGACAGCGTCCCCCAAAACCATACAAACTCTTAAAATTTTTCATGATTTCCGTGATTCTCTTTAAAATGGTCAAACATAGTGATTTCCATCTCAGCTTCTTTCAAATAGTAGGTGCATGACGGGATTTTACAGCTGTCACAAAACTGATGAAAAATTTTAAGAGTTTGTATGGTTTTGGGGGACGCTATCTCAAAATTAGAGGCGTTTGTATGGGTTTTGAGCCATATTTGAAGGTCCATAACTTGGTCTCTGTTCACCCTAAAAACATCATACTTGGTCAAATGATCAATCTCGACATGATCTTTCATGTGGTGGTGTCAGTTTATCGATTGGTTAAAATTTGAAACTCGCCCCAGTCCCCTGTTGAATTTCGGAACGGCCTATTGAACTCCAACAGTACTGAGAGAAATATTAATACGCTGCAGTGACGATTTTAGCATATTTTGTCGTCACCAATACTCTATTTTTCAAATGTATATGAGAAAATTACCATGAGGTGCTTCATTACTTTGCCGCAAAGGTCAACTGTACGTGACTCGCAAATTTATTCACCACGTGGTACAAGAATTTGATTTTGCCCCATAATAAATACTTTATTGACCGAGCTTGTACGGTCAAGATGGCTGTATATTGGCCTCGTTTTCTTGCGAGTTTATTCACGTCGACTCCAAAAACACCCAAAAAAAGAAAGAACTTGGCCAATATCCAGCCATCTTAACCTCACACTTGGTAAATAACCCATATTTCGAATTTACGCTTAGCCAATATATAATCGATTACAAATTTTTCCGGGGACATTTCATGTGCTCTAATGTTGAAATTTAATTGCGTTACGCAATTTGAAACGTGTTGTACCAACGGAGATAAAGTAGCTGTCAAGTTTGGCGCGCGCTCAGATCACATTTCAATATATGCGCTACGGAAATGAGGGCAATTTAGCTCAGTGTATGGGTTTTCGTTTTAGTGCTCTGGATCTTCGTTTTCGTCTTTCTCAACGCAGGGATGTATGAAATCAAATTCTTGTACCACGTGGTAAATAAATTTGCGAGTCACGTACAGTTGACCTTTGCGGCAAAGTAATGAAGCACCTCATGGTAATTTTCTCATATGCATTTGAAAAATAGAGTATTGGTGACGACAAAATATACTAAAATCGTCACTGCAGCGTATTAATATTTCTCTCAGTACTGTTGGAGTTCAATTGCGTTACGCGTTGTACCGACGAAGATAAAGTAACTGTCAAGCTAGTCGCGCGCTCAGATGACATTTTAATTTATGCGTTACAGAAATGAGTGCAATTTAGCGTAGAGTAAAGTCTTTCCCCGAAGAAAAAGAGGTTTGAGACCAGTGGGTCTTCGTTTTAGACCACGGGGTCTTCGTTTTAGACCACAGGGTCTTCGTTTTAGACCACAGGGTCTTCGTTTTAGACCAGTGGGTCTTCGTTTTAGACCACAGGGTCTTCGTTTTAGACCACAGGATCTTCGTTATAGACCAGTGGGTCTTCGTTTTAGACCACAGGGTCTTCGTTTTAGACCAGTGGGTCTTCGTTTTAGACCAGTGGGTCTTCGTTTTAGACCAGTGGGTCTTAGGTCTTAGGTCTTCGTTTTTGGGTCTTCGTTTTCGACACATCCCAGAGACGATATCATTTAGAATTTAAATTCAACCTACAGGCAGTGGTTTAACTGGATCCAGATTTTCTGCAATCTCGCTGAATTTCTCAGGCGACATATTAAACATGTATCCAGTCTGCAACAACATAGAAACCAATTACAATAATTATTTGATAAGATTATAAAGTGAATCAAGCATGGAAAGTGATCTAGAAAATAACATCTGGACCCGAAGAATTATACTACATGTAAGTGTTATGAATGTACTCTATGGAACATTAATTCTTGTAAAGGAAGTCCTAACCCAGTGTTGCTTGGCACTTTTTACAATGGCTGCTTGTCACTGTCACCCTATTCATTTGGTAGCAAATTTAAGGTGGCCGAACACAGTTTTGGCGCGCGCTCTTGCTAATGTGATTCAGCGCGCGCACAAGTATTGCATAAAAACAAACATGGCATAAATAGAGTGATCATTTTATTTGCTCAATGTCTGCGCTATCTGTACTATTTTTTCTTCACAAATGAACACAATGTATTGAATTGATGGTTTTACTCTTTTATTACAAAGGTATGTTAGAAAGGTAACGATGCAAAGAACTCAGCTCTGCTATTTCTTTGTTGCTAAAAGAACCCAGTTAAATGCAGCGCATGCGTAGTAAGTCGAAAAAAGTGCGATTGAGTGAAAAATTGACTTCTCGGAGGCGCTTATTTCTCGAGAACCACTCATTAGAATTTCACGAAATTTGGCACGAAAATACTTTAGGAAATAAGTAACTGGAGGATTGAAAAAAATTGAACTTTAACAAAGGAAATTCAAGATATGCCAGTGAACCTTTAAAGAGGGATAATTAAAGATCTGTTTGTTAAATTATTATTAAAATAGCGCTAACTTGCGAGTATCGTTACAAGCTTGTTGCATGCAAATTATAAAGAAAATCTAATGACTAGAATTTCTGCAAATAAACAAAACCGATTTTAAACACCTGTTTATATTTGATCATGTTGCCATGGCAACGGTACATACGTCAGCTTAATTATCAAAAAGTTGAAGTTTGTGTTGTTAACTTGCTTGCTGCCATTTTTGGTGACCAAAGGATCAAGGGTTTTAGAGAAAAATGTAAATGAAACAGAGGTATCAAAAACTGTGTTCAGCCACCTTAATTACCCTCACTGTTTATTTTAGAATTAATTACTGGGATAAATAAGTTGATAATACTTGGAAACTGTTAACTACCAATGTCTGGACAACAATTAGCTTAATAATAGAGTACTGGGAGTACAAAAGGTACCTGTCCAAAAGAAGAAGACATCGAAGAATCCTCATCACTTGAATCCAGTGACAATCTGAAAGGATGCAGTCGACCCCTGTTTTCTGTGAGCTCATAGTCAGACGTACGAAGCCGAGGGTTCTGTGAAAAACTCTGGATCTGAAAATTAATTTTTAAAAATAATTTACTTGTACACTGATTGTCAACTTTTTAACCAATGAGTCATTGACAGAGATTTTACTGACTCTTCTAAGTAGCCGATCAAAAAGCGAGAAAAGATATTGACAATGCCCAATTGTCAGTTTAAATAAAATTCACTAATCTTTGTTTACAGCATGTTTATGGGGTCTTTTCCCCTCATTTATTCCCAGCATTTGATCATTTTGGGGTCTTGTAAATTGAAAAAAAGAACAAATAAACATAATTATTATATGGCAAGGTAAATCCGAGTGTTCTGATTGGTTCTTTCTTGGTCAGGATTCCGCCATACAGACCGTTTCCATGGAAATGGTCATCGGCTGTGTATTTTTTTGTTTTCAAAAGCTGGCAAATTCAAAACAAGCATGGCCCAGTGCCATATAATAAACTACTTACTAACCTAGCTAGCTCAAGCTGTACTGGGAAATATTGGCCCTCGGTCGTTTCTGTAGGGACCTTGCTGCGCTCGGTCCATACTGCCACGACCTAGAGCCAATATTCCCCAGTATGGCCGTCGCGCTCAGTTAGTAAGAGGTCAATATTTTATGAGTAAGTTTTGCAGGTAATTTTTGGTTCCAGTTAATTTTATAATTTACATGTAACTAGAAGTTAGCTTTTTCCAATTAAGGTATCAGCCACCCTTCAGGACTGTCCGCGCGCGGATCGCTGTAGCGCTTTCATTTTTCTTATAAACCCCAACAAACCATACATTTTCTGAAAGCTTAATAGTTCCAGATTATGGATCATTCCTTTAAAAATCTCAAAATCGTAAGAGAGAGCGTAATTGAGACGTTTTTTATGAGGCATATGTCTATGTAAATTCACCTCCAGTCCCGCTAAGAATGACCGGAAGAGAACGATAAACATCGCATTTGCTTCTTGACAAATTCAACTAAAAAACTGTGTCGGCGATTTTTGTTTTCTTTTTCCGTTTTCGATTAATCGTCATTTTTTCAAAGGAAGTGCTGATGATTTGACCCCTCTGGCTTTATCCTAGTGCCACTCACGAACAAATGAACGTGTCAAAAATCTGAGACACGGTTTATTAGTTGAATGTGTCAAGAAGCAAATGCGATGTTTATTGTTCTCTTCCGGTCATTCTTAGCGGGACTGGAGGTGAATTCACATAGACATATGCCTTCATAAAAACGTCTCAATTACGCTCTCTCTCACGATTTTGAGATTTTGAAAGGAATGATCCATAATCTGGAACTATTAAGCTTTCAGAAAATGTGTGGTTTGTTGGGGTTTATAAGAAAAATGAAAGCGCTACAGCGATCCGCGCGCGGATGGTCCTGAAGGGTGGCTGATACCTTAAGTGATTTTGTTTTTAACAAGTTTATTTTGTGTCAAAGGGGAAGGGTGAGTCTGGGACCAATAACTTACTAGACCAACAAATATGAACAAATTTGCAACGACTGCTTGTGTGGCAGAGCGGAGATGAAGATGGACTTCAAAGTCAGAGGTCTGGAGTTCAAATCCAGGTGAGTGCAAAATAATAAAAAAGACTTGGGGAGGTTAGGTCTAGGGATGGGGATAGGGTTAGGGTTAGGGAGGTCAATAGGGTTAGGGATAGGGATGGGGTTAGGACTGATGGTGAGAATGTTATTCTTTTAAGGAAGAATCCCTCTCCAAAAAAGTGGAAAAATCACCTAGTTAGAAAAAAACTAACTAGTTTTGAAAATAAAATCACCTAGTTAGAAAAAACTAACTAGTAAAATTATAAAATTAACTGAGACCAAAAATTAACTGCAACATACATCCTCTTATTGAAGCTACATTCATCACAAAACTTGTCAAAGTTTACTACTGAATCTCTCGCCTGGGGCCTGTGGTTCCATGGTCACTTTGACAATGATATGACACAATTTATCATCAATAAGAGGACAGATGCATAAAATCTGATGTTGTTAAATCTACAATCTAGATAATTTACAATTATATTAACTTTATTGTGCTATAAGTACCTATAATTTGGATAACATGTCTCTATATTTTCTAATTGTAGCAAAAATATGAATTGAACCACTTTCTAAAGGCTGTGCGACTTAATAAACAAACTTTAAAGTCCTTGTAGAGTTTCCCAGCTGCCATGACATAGTTCACCAACAAAACAAATTTTGAGATCCATGGTTATTTTAGAATGATGGTACAGGTGTATCTTACCAGAGCAGTTACTGCATCCTTTGTATCAGCCAAAATTGACTGCTGTAGGGTGACAAATCTGCAAGTTTGGCATGATGTCAACAGGTTAATGTATACTAAAAAGATAATTGAATATACAGCAAAAGTAAGCTATTACTTGTCTTTTTTTAGGACTGATTGTATTATTCCTAGTTTGACTAGGTTCTGGTGTGTTGTCTTCTTGCATGTTGTGACTGCCTCCCTTCAGCCAGTTGTTTTAAAAGGCTAGTACTGGATTTAAAATACTGGGGACTGCAAGTACCCTGAGATTAAGACTAGCACCACTCCATTGCTTCTAAACATTACAGATCGTTTTCATGTGGCGTCACTGAATTCCAAAATTAAAAACTAAAAAGAGCCACGAAAGTTTTTATCCTCACCAGGTATAAGGGGATCTAAATTAATTTGTTATATCTGTTTACCACTTTTAAGCTCAATAGTGTGCTTAGTTTGGAATCCAGTGTAGTTTGAAGTTCAGAGTTATGATCATGGTGCATCACATACCACTCTAATCACGTTTGTGGAAAACTATGCACTCATCTAGTGATTTTTAACCTTTTAGGACTTAAAGTGTTAGGAAAAGTGCTTGCGTAAATGTTTGTTGGTTTAGTTCACATAATCAGTCGCCTAGATAGCCAAAGTAAGTTCCAGATGGTTACACGACTTTCCAGCTGCCATGTTAGTGGAGCACAGAGCCTCACCTGGTGACTCCATCATATGGGCTCTGTAAATTTGTGCAAAACATTTTGACCAATACAAGAAGTTTCGGAAAATGCAGAGACCTCAAACTTGGACAAGTGCCTTTTTTACCTATCTAGCATAACATTACAATTTCTTGGCTTTATCCACTGAATAGTTTTTGATTTATTTTTTCTTTGCGACACGGTGAAAACGATCTATTAATAGGTGATTTACCCTTTCATATTATAACAATGAATCTAAGACGATGGGAAAAATTCAAAACAAAACTAAACAGACAATATATCACAATGTTTATTTTGTAACCACTTTTAAACTTACTCATGTGAAGCTGTAATCTCCTCTGTTATAACAGACATTGAGTTGTTCCTGTCTCCTTCTCTTCCAGTCAGACGCTCCAACTTTTTGTCAATTAATGGTGTAAGAGTGGTGTCAATACGACTTCTAAGCTGACGCACAAAGTCATATCTAGCAAACAAATATTGTTAGGATTTTGCCAAAAACAATTCAGAATCATGCAAGTGATAATGCAAATCATTTTGAAAAGCTTAAATCTTCTTCTTCTTAAGGGTGTATATGGATTTTGTACCATGAAAACTGTCACCCATAATATTTAAGAAATAGAAAATGTGTTCTGTGTTTCTATTGAGTTTTAGTATAAATCTACTAGCGTTCTATCACGAATGACATCCTCTGATTGGCTACACTACTCACGTTCTATTCTGTGATAGATAGTGAGTAGCATAGCAGTGTGCACTTGTTAACAAAATAATGGCACTTCTTGGCATTTTCGAGGTGTCTCTAAAGGGATTTAGATAAAATTTTGAACAACCAGTAGATTTATACTAAGACAATTAGATTATTCGCTCTCGATTTCTATGTGTGATTGCGCCCTCGTCAACTATCATGCGATAGAAAACTCGAGCTCATAATCTAATTGTTTAATAGAAACATATAAAGTGGAAATTTTGGAGAACGAGAAATGCTGTGGTATGTAAATTTTCTTTGCTCCTCTAATTACTACTTCAACAGATGATGCTAGTTCCGTGTTTCTATTGAGTTACAGAAAAACAATTTTAACCAATCAGCTACTCCTGTAACTAGTATAACATTCCCTCTCAAGTACAGAAGCAGGATAAAACAATCACTGTCCACCTCTAAAGGAGAACTGATCAGGTCTGTCATCATGGCCCAGTGGCAGAGCTAGATAAGAGGCCTGGTCCACACTTTTGGTGAAACAGTTCGGGGTGGTAACTGGGTTGTTCAAGAAAAAATCCACACACCCCCGACTGATGGGATTCTGAAATTCTTGTGATTGTGCATATTTCCTATTAAAAATCAATGAAACTTAAGCGTAATATTTTCCCCGGAAATCCAGGTGGGAGGGGGTCTTTTGTCTTGGAAATTGTGCTTCAGCATCCAGGTGAGAAGGGGGGTTAAAAAAAAGACCCCATTCATTGGCAGGTGTGAATTTTTTCTGGAGTAACCCAACGCAAGACTATGCAAGAAGGCAAGACTAGAGGTAATAATCTGTGTGGATATTCCCTGTTCTTGAAAAAAATAATAACTCGGAAAAAGAAAAAAAAACAGCTGTAAAGTTCGGTTGTTATGTGTCGCTGCATATAAGGGGAATATTATTTCCCTAAACAAAATACAAGTTTACAATATTAATACTGAGCTTGCTGCATGGATAGATATGTTAAGGAAGAAATGGGCAAAATAAATAATAGAAGTCGCTGAATAACTTAGATGTCAGGCTCAAAAATGTGACTTTGTTCTGTACACAGCTTGTTCGTAAGTGTGCGTACGTGAGTGAGTGTGAATTAGTTGGGTTACACACCGTAAGTCCTGATAATTATATTTGGTAAAGTGGTTAAGTATTGTAATGAAAGTCATGCAAATAGTTTTGTGCATTGCAATAATAGAGTGATTTCACAAGGCCCGATTCTTATATGCTAATTAGAATCCTAAAATGCTAATGAGTGTGTTCAAAAAGATAAAACTCCTGCACGTGCGCCTACAACAGACACGATGTTTTTTAACTCTTTTTCGTTGAACAGATCCCAGATGCTGCTTGAAAATAAAGCTTGGCTGTTATTCAATGCCGACAAAAAGAAATAAAGGCCAATAAATAATGGCTACGTATGTGCACAAGAAAAAAGGTGCCCAAACAAGAACTAATTTCGTTTTAGTATTCAAAATTACTGTGCGTCTATATACAGTTCAGTATGTAAATAGAACATATGTGCATTTGTGGGAAACTGTTGAAGTTACTTTTTGCCTTATCTTATAGACTGTTTTGAAGAGTCTCGCTATTCTTTCAGATGAAAGAGTAACTAACTCCACACACACAGGCATGAGCCAGCGTGGGTGCCGCCAAATCTGCCTATCACTAAGTTGTAAGTTTTCATTTCCTTAAAATCGTATTCTATTTTTACCCTCCTCTTTGAGTGGAGTCTGTTAAACCTTCGCGCTCGCCTTCTGTCCCTGTGATTTAATAAAGACATTTGGCTAGTTCTTAGAGGTGTCATTAGTGACCCAGCATCTGGACACCATGGGGTGCTTACCATTCAACCAAAAATTTCGAAATTTTCTAAACGGGGACAAACGGTACGCAAATGTCCTGGGAAAAGTTCCAGAAAAATCAGAAATTGTTGAATTTCCGAAAAGCGAACCATTCAACCAATATTTCCGGAAATTCTGGGACGAAAGTCAAATGGAACGGAAATTTCCAGTAAAAGATGTTCGAAAATTTGGGTATGCCTCACGAGGTTGTCCTCTTTTTTTGGATTTTATGCAAATTCCCAATTTTCTACTCAGCGCTAGCTAGTTTTTTTGACCGCGATCACAGCGAGTTACACATCTCACGCAAGGATGACGGTGACGCGCATTCGTAAAAGAAACACTTTAGAACCTTTCTTCTTATATGTCAATAAATACTAGCTACAGCTAAATTCGTGAAGAAAGCGTTTTATAAAAATAATGACCCAGTGGTGTACTTGTTTGTTTTGCATAGGATGGCTGGGAAACGTACAAAGATTTATAACGCGTGCAGAACCATTGTATGACTCATTAAACCCTTTGTTTTGCGACGTTTTCGCTGCCGTTGTGGTTTGTGCAAGATCTCTGCTGTAGTGGACTATAAAAAGTCACGATGCCGACCTATCAGTGTTCTTTTTGCTTCCATATTTGTGATTTAAACCTAGAGGTAATTGAAAATTACATTCAAAGCGAACGATTATCGTCTTCCACAATGGAAAAAGACTGTATCATTTGCCAGGGAAATTTCCGGAAATTCGTCCCGGAATTTTTGGTCGAACGGTAAGCGCCCCTGATCACCCAGGGCTCCGCTAATGGTGGGCATAGCTAAGCCAGCTTTCTAAATATAATTGGTTCAAGTTTCAAGCGAGACCTAGATTGTAATAAGATCGTGAGCGCTTATGTTCGATGAAAAAAGAAATTAAAACATTACAAGCAATGCCGTTTGTGTTTGCGGGAAACCAGCTCGGAATAGACCTTTTTCGCTTGTACATTTTGTTTTCCCAATACAGATCATGTGATGATACTCAGGAGATTTGATCCTTTGTCTTGTTCATTAAAAAGGGTACATGCAAACATATTCATGCTTGCATGCAATCTTTTTAATGAACAAGACAAAGGATCAAATCTCCTGAGTATCATCACATGATCTGTATTGGGAAAACAAAATGTACAAGCGAAAAAGGTCCATTAGAACGGAGTTACTTTAGAACGTGCTGGCTCACGCTATTGTTCTTGCACATTAGCATGTAAGGGTTCTCATTAGCATATAAGAATCGGGGTTTGTGAAATCACTCTAATAATAAAAAAAATTAAAAAATAAGCTAGCTACATGTAGCTTACGTGCTGCATGCAGTATACACATTAGTTTTTCTTGAATATTTAGCAAGCTTTGCGAAATATCTATAGCTTATCTCCACATAAGAAGACTATAATAGAACTATTTTCTTTTAATCAAGCCCAATTTGTTTCAGACCAGAGTCTACTGAACACGATACAACGAAAACAAAACAGCCTAAATTTAAGCTTACAAACCTGTGAAAATTCTCGTCTGTGGCCTCTAAGTGTGTTAAAATATCTTCAGCCGCCGAGACCGACCCTGCTTCCTTTATGGCGGGCTCTAAACTTAAAATAAGCTGGTTTAAACTAGCAAAGAAATTGTCCCGATTCTCAGAATCCTTTCTTTCCATGTTTACAACTCCGTCGCCAGAAACTTGTTACTTCGCCGCCATTTTGGTTGGTAAGGAGACCTTCTTCCCCAGGCTCTACTCTGTGTACCCGGAACTTAGCGCGGGCCCCGACGCGGCATGCAGGGACGGCAGACAAATTTTTGGATCACATCCTTCTCGGATAGGGTCATGTAGCTCTCAAAACGATCGGACCTGATGTTAAATTTAACTTGGTAGGAGAGTAACAATGCTTACGTCATCACCGTTTTCGTTTCGACCGCCCATTGCCCTCGCTCTCGTGAAGGTGAGCCGGTCGATTGGATAATAAGCAGCCCAGCTTTAAAAATAACTTAAACGACACTTTTTACTGCTTTTGTCGTTGTTGTTGATGACGATGTTCGTTATTTTTTTCCGCCAATTAAAAGCGAAGTCGAAGTATCGGATCGAGCTGTACCTGCAACCGTTTAGCCTGCCGAGCTGGGCCAATAAGCAGGGCATACACCCTGGGAGGGGGGACTCTCTTGTAAAAGTACGGGAGGGCTCGTCGCAATTTTTAGGGGCTGTATATTTTAGGGCTTTCAGCCTCGACAGGTCTTGACAGTTCCAAAGTGGCCGTTTGTGGCATCTTTTGAGGGTATTAAGCAGAAAAAAAAAGTGATAGGAGAATTTAGAATTGGTATCTCGTAGAGGTGAAAAAGCCACTTCCACAAAGAACGATCTTGGTACCTCTTAATGGCTCTTTTCAATATTTCTGACGAGCAACCCATCCCTTTTTGTTTATAAGGGAGTCTACCCCGCCCTCCGCCCCCTCGGGCGTACACAAGCTTCGCCCTGGGCGTCGTGATCGTGGTCGCGCTCCGTATTTGTGTATCGCCGGTGTTGTGTTCTGGCCCATTAATCCGTCTCTTCCGTAGGCTAACAACCTGAAGCAAATGATTGATCTGTGAGAAAATTATAAATCACGATATTTTGCGGTAACCGAGTTTAATGATCGTCTTATCAAAAAAAATGTAAATGCAAATGTAATTTGTTTACTCGTTCAGAAATGTCCGTGCATTCTAGTATCGAATTGGAATTTGGAAATGTTGGTTTTTGAAGAGAGGGGAAAACTGGAGTACCCGGAGAAAAACCTCTCGGAGCAGACTGAAGAGAACCAACAACAATCTCAGCCCACATATGACGCCGGGGTCCGGGAATCGAACCCGGGACACAGTGGTGGAAGGCGAGCGCTCTCACCACCACGCCATCCCGGCTACCCCGATTACCGAGGTTTTTTTTCATATTTAAATCACATTCCCACAGCCCAGAGAAGTTATCTGCCTTTGTTCACACAAGAGTTTGGTTACAATTACGCATGAGCAAAATATAATTTGCAGCAAAACACATTTAGGCGATTTCACGCATGATGGGATCATTTAGTTGCTTTCAGTTATCTGAAAGTCACGTGGTGCCTGTGGGCTCTGGCCTAATAAAAAAAGGAATAAAAAAATGCATTGAATGATAATCTTGTTTATTTCTTTCCCGTTACAACATTACATTATTGCATCTATCCATGACTGAGCTGTCCTAACCCTGGTTATCAACCCTCACTTAACGATCAATCAATCTCTTATTATTTTGTTGGCTCCGTTTAATGATCACGCGCAAACACTTCAACCCTCATGCACGGGAAGTTATAACGCGTCACTGGGTAGAATCGAATGAATCTTGCTTGCACGTCATGACTCAGAGCGTGGTGCACAATGGTGTTCAAATCTGAATTGGCGGGAAAAATCTGTAAAAAGATCAAAAGAAGAAAAAAATGTATCATAAATTTTCATCAAAATTAAAGATTATTCTTTTAAGATTGTCGATCGCATTTCAGACAGGATTCAGAGGTCAGCTATCAGTAACGACAATTTCAATTTCCCTTCACATACTATGAATTAGATTAGATTTCTAAGGAAAGTCAATGGTGAATTGCTGTTAATCGTCAGATTTAGACTGGGTTCAGTAAGAGATCCTGACTGCATTAAGCCCTGGCCAAACGGACCTGCAAGTAGTCGCAATTGCAAGTCGAACTTGCGCAGAGACTTAAGTTGGGTAACCAAACGGACTCGTAAGCTTCCTCGCAAGTACACGCAAGTCCTCTCAAGTACACACATTTTGAGGCAGACTATCCTTTACTTCATTGGCTAATGAATAGGTTAATGGACGTCACTCAACTGGCGTTGACTTGGGTTGGGTGGCTAAACGGTGAAAAACTTGCTTTGACTTGCTTGTAAATTTGATCACGACCAAAGTGAGCGCAAGTCATGGCAAGTCAACGCAAGTGCACGCAAGCCCTGGCCAAACGGAGTCGCAAGTAGACCCAAGTTTTCAACTTGCATCTACTTGCGACTCCGTTTGGCCAGGGCTCAAGTCTCTACCAGGCGTTCACAACTAATTGAACCCCTGAAAGAGACTTCAACTGCACAGGATGAGGTACTATGACGAAAATCGCATCTTTTCCATCTAAGCCATTTTCAAACTTGAAACAAGTAGTCTGCATTGGAAGAAAAATGCTGTTTATTGTTTTCAAATATCTCTTTTCGTTCCAGGAATATTCAAGTTTATAAAATATGCAAATCAGCTAGATGATAACGTCATACACTCAACCAATGCTGAAAAAAGATATCTCAGCTAATTTGAGTCAGAATTGTGTGATTCTCTGCAGTAAGATTCTAGTAAATGTGCCCTACAATAGAAGCTTAACAGTATTTTTTTTACCATGGCAACATACTGGGTTCCTGACCTCCCCATCATTAAAAGTCTTTTTTGGCGGCCACCCTTGACGTTCCATTTTGATATTTGCTGATGATGCTTCATATGCATGATCCAGCAAGCGTATGAATATGTTAGCTCGAGTCGTGCATGTGCTTGCTTAACATTTTTCGAGCTGAAAATCACTAGAAAACAATGTTGCAAGGCTAATACTACGTAGAAAACAAAACGGGACAACGACATGATAGAGTCAAAACTGAAAGCCAACAATTGCAGCCGTGGACAGCTGTTTCGACCTTGCTGGGTCTAGTCAGCACGGTGTAGCAAGTAATGAAGTAATCAGTTGATTGACTGATCATCCATATACCTACTAAATGCAGATCGTGATAACCTCAGATGAAATTCAAATCTGAATATATTTTTGCCGATCGGCCAATGTCACACGCAAAACGCGCATGCCAAGGACAACGGGGAAAATGCAGAATATCATGTCGTTATCGCGATAAGGAAACTGAGGACAGACAAAAACTGTCTCACAGAAAAATCATGGCCAAACCATGTTTAAAATGAGCAGCATATTGGATCAAAAAAGACCTACGGTCCCAAAAATACTGGACAATCCACACACTATGATGCCGGCAAAGAACCACAACGAAAATGCTGCCGGTTTACTTAGGAAAATCACTAACATATTAAAATCAAGTGGGTGGGGGCTTGAAAAGAGTGCGTTGCCATGGAAACAATTTTTTTTAACAGTCATTGTGTTTCCTGTAGAACTATTAGCCTACCAAGATTCAATGGTCTGAGCTGCAAATTGGCCAAGATAGCTCTATTTATATATTTGATAGAACACTGGGTTGAGTATATGACGTCATCAGTCATTTCATTTGCATATTTTACACATTTTTCAAACTTGAATATCTCCGGAACTATTGCAGATGTTTGCAAACGGTAAATGGCGTTTTATTCTTTCATGGAATTTTATGTGATACAACTAAAGAATCAAGGGGTAAAAATTTGATCATAGTACCACTTAAAAGAGACTTTAAAGTAACTGCCATAGGGACCAAAGGGGTAAGGGACCCGAACAGTAACCTGTTCCTGGCTGGTGCATATTTTCACTCACAGATTGTTATGGAATTCCATTTTGAAGCTAACAAATAAAAAATCACATATAGCAGTTTTACAGTGGTTAAAAATCTTGATGTGAATCATGGACAGACGCGTTTTTTTGGCAATAAGTAGCTATCGTACTCGACCTAGTTTTAGGGATATCGTCTGGGTTTTAGCCGCGGATTTATTGGTTTAGTATCAGGCAGGATATTCACGGATCATTACGTTTGTCAGTCATTATTTCCTTTTTATACAAGAAGCCATGAGTATGGATTTCTAGTATCCGCTACAGAGTCTTCACTAATCATTAAAAACTGCTTTCTGTGATTGTAAAAGTCCGACTGGTTGTCAGATTAACATATAAGTTTATTGTTTATCTGATATACTTTTTTGTTTGGCCTTCACCTTCCGGGTTATGAGTACGTCCACATTTTAATTTTCAAGATAAAAGATAATTTAAAGAAATAGATTTATGCCGCTTTCTCTATCACTACTGAATAAGAACTAACAATAAGAATAAGATAAATAATACGTGTTGTAAAGGAAAATGAGAAGATAAGACGATCACACTAGCTAGAGTTCTAAAATAGTAACGATTTGTTCTATACCTTGTCCGTGTTATTTTCCTGGTATGTCGTGTAAGTGACACCATCAGTAGAAAACTTCAGCTTATAGCTAGTCACCCATGATCCATCTTTCTTTCCTTGCGTCGACACAGCACAGACATAACGCAACCTTCTCATGTCGATTTGGAGGTAGTCGGTGTATGTGATATGCTGAGATTTCTGACACCATCCTAATGGTCCATTGAGGCGGCCTTTATAAGCGAAGTACGACAGATACACGGAGCTGGCGGTCATCTGACTATCGGATACGTAGTTCTTGTCCGCCGCTACTCCAATCGCAGAGCAGTTACCTGGAAAAACACCAAGACAAAACACAGCTCTGTCAACAATTATCGAGCCCACGAGGGAACATCTTGCAAGGAAAACAAAAAAGAATTAGCAGAAGGAAAGTTTTTTTGTTTTGATTTCGATGGAAACAAGAGTATTCGAGAATTACGGCTCATTATGCTTTTTTCGTTAATATGCTTATGAGCTGTTCCAGCTTGAACTAACTAGAGACTACTGCTTTAAGGTGACGGGTTTTTTGGAAAAGGCTTTGCTTAATCATTGTTTAGAATTGCTTATTATATTGGCTTTCGTGTCTTGCCAAACTGAATAATTATATTTCCTGCCTTTAGATCCGGGGAAGGAAGCCTTTTCATGGCTCTGGTGCAACCTATCTTATAAAAATTTACTAAAAGCTCCGAATCTTACCCTTTTACGTACAAATTTTATCAAAAGAGGAACCTTTGCATCTATATCTAAAGATTGGCGCCGCACTCTTATGACAAACCCAGCTTTGTGCATCCCATGGAGGAAGACTTATACCAAGCTGCGTCACGATCTGCTGATCTTGAAAAGCTTAGCCTAAATTTTTCAAGTTGGTCGTTTGCAATCCGTGTTAATCTTCTCCATCCTTAACCATCCTTGTTCCTTTATCCATTATTATTATACTCTCATTGGTGTTTTTCTATCTTGGTAAACAGCTATTTTCAAGTTTCCTTAAATTTGACGGTACTTTTGTATGAGGCCAAAATAGTATTATTATACCACATCTCAAAGAACAAAGTCACCTGCACAATTCAAATCATCAGCCAGCATATTTCAACAACACAGAGAATCTCGTCAATCGTTCAAAAACCGACATTATAGCGATGTTTCTTGTTTACAAACATTGACGTCATATTTCTTTTGATATTCAATTTCGCCAGCCACTGAACAATACATGAATGGTTTCAACAGTCAATAAACCTCTGGTTGGCACATTAATGACAATAGGTGACGTAACGAGAAACATCGCTATTAAGTTTATATAATGTAAGAAAATTCTGAACAGCCTTATTCATCCAACAATTTTAATAGGTGACTCAACTGGCCGAAGTTATAGAAATGAACGGAAATGCCTGAAATCTTTTTAACTTCAGCTATCGCATGTTTCTACTATATATTTTACATTCCCTGTATACCTGCTAACGTTACCGTCTTTTGGGAAATGAAATAATCGATGCTACGAAGAGACCGAATTTGATAAAAGAGCAAAATGCTCAAAATATCTTTAGGGAAAAACACTGCCGATACAAGAAAAATTAATACTTCGGGTAACGGCTCGTGTAACCCGACTTTGGAACAATCCGGCCCAGAAGGCTCTTTCAGCATTTTATGATAAATTATAAATGTGCTTTTTTACTTACGTTTTGGAGGAACCTTGTCTGTAATCGTTTCGACTAAGGCCGTGAGGTTTTTAATCATTGAGCACACTGAAACGAAATTTAAGCAAAAGCAATTAATGTTGGTTTGTTTCAAGAAATGTTTACTCAGTGAGATTGCCTTACGGTTGCAGTCGAGGTCTAAATCACATAAGGCGTCTTCCAGTTTCTTCACTCGGGCTTCCAGCCTCCTATATTTGCAGTCTCCATAACATCTCTTAGCCAGCAGAGGGCTGACATCCTCCATTAGCACAAACAGCACCACACACACCACAACGGCAATCTTCAACCGAATGGCCATTTCTGTGGGATAACACAACTCGATTATTGGATAATATAATTGAAGGGTTTTCATTGGCTCAGTTATCATGGTATACGGGCCATTATACCACGCTCTGCAAATATTGTTACCTTTTTTTCGGGCGTTTTTATTCCTTTTATTCAGAAGTTTTCCATAGTTTGGCCGCGTTTCAATCAAACAATTATTCGTTGGATTTAATATGGCTATAGCCGTTGAGACAGGTAATGCCTTAGTGGCTATCTACCATCTCAAATCTAAAGCGCACTCGCGGAATAATTCCTAAATATACTCGTGATGTTTCGTTTCCTTCCAGAAGTAAAAAGAATGTTTGATGGTATAATACGAAGATGTTGCTAGCCACTTTTGGGGAGGGGGGGGGGAACAAGCTGCTTTCGACATTTGTCGTTTGTTGAACTTTGAAAAGACTTTTTTATTAGTTTAGAAACGAAAGTTAACGCTTTTTTCCTGACCTTTCTCAATAATAATAATAATAATAACAATAATAATAATAATAATGATGATGATGATGATGATGATGATGATGATGATGATGATAAAAACTACAAATACTTAAACAATTATATCGTAAACCATATTAGAATATTAAAGTTTTACACATCAATTGTAAAAACTCCTGTAATCGATCAGTCATTCTCGGCATAGGCTGCAGCCTTGACAGTCACTGACATTTGCAGCAAGGGCAGTAAGGTCCTGATTAATTACGTATGACGCTTTTAAATTGCGTCAAAGAGGGTAGATTTCTTATTCTAGGAATGAGATCATCCCACAGTTTGGGCCCTTTTGGCTGTTTACAAGTTACCTGTGATACCGGACAGTTTTATAACCCATTCCCACAGTTCGATCTTTAAATTGCTTGAATTTGTTTGGTGTGACTATGGTGACACGGAAAAAATGCATTCTACCTGCCTCTCTCCTTTACGTTTAGAATCTCTTACGGATTTCGCGCTTCTCAAGGTTTCAGTTGAGGTTTTACTGTAACATTCCATGATTGTATATTGTTAAGTTTTGATGACTGGTAAGTAAATGAGATGTTTACTGAACATATATACAGGAGAGACCTTGATTATATATGAACAGTGTGTAAATCGTTCTAGCTTCTGAAGCTATACGGTTTTATCACAACACCCTTGAATGTCTTAATTGGTGTTATTTGCTGCAATTGAAGTATTTTCTAAGTTCATTGTTCCAAAAAAAGGGGGAATAAATATATTGATATTCAGAAAAATACATTTCAGTAGCAGCTAATAGTCGAGTTTTGGAGAGGTTTTGGTGGTGAATCTGTGAACATGATTGATCAGTCACCTTTCGGCGGAGTGTTTTTACTACATTAGTTTTACCGAATTTTTTGATTATACATAGAAAAATATTTCAGAACAAAAATCTAAATTACTTACCTGAGTCTCAGAGGTATAGAGTGAAAACAAAAAACTGAACTGTAGGAGATAGTTTAACAGAAAAATATCGTAAGTTGGAATACGCGTTAAGACAGGTGAAGAATATACTTCTCCGATACTCACCTCTCACCCTCGATTTTAGACAGGAATGATCATCCGCTCGAGAATTATTAGTATTATTCGGTAGAATTGCTTGTTTGGTTGCGAATTTGTCCAATAGAAGAAAGACAGCTTGACTCTTCTGCTATAATTTGTTAATCACGTTTTGTTTAATTGCAAAGTTTACTCAGAGATAATTACGCCAAGGTCCCTGAGTGCGATTCGGTACGTCTGAATAAACAAAATGGAAGGTGCAGTCTTCACAGCTAATAGCTAATATTCTAGTTTGCAATTTAACAGTCATATTGAGTCCTCATTCGACAAGCAGCTGTGCTTGGTTCAATCCAGCTTGAAGAATAATTTACTCTTTTGAGGAAGACACTTTTTCTTCAGTTTATCAGATAAGTTCGAGTTTCCCTCTCATGCACTGTTCAATAAACAAGTTTGGACGTGCAAAGATTCATGTGCATAAACAAACAAGTAAGAGGTGATGACTTGCAGCTGAACTCACGCACAGAATTGGTGAAGTTGGAAGATGACATTTCATTCGGCTAAACATCTGCGGCCCAGTCAACAAACTCTTATGGTTAACGATGAAAAATAATTGCAGTTTACTAAGAAAGAAGATATAGTTAAGGCGTAGAGCGATAATCTCGTTATATGACAAGAGCAAAGCAAGTTTCCTACGGCGAAATAAAGTAATATCTTGTTTAGGAATTGGCTTCGAGTGAGAAAAAGAAAATATGTACAAAACGACAAAGTAAACGAACGTCCATTTTAATATTTGTAAATGACGTTGATTCTGGTGTAAGCAAATCAAGATCCTTTTAACAGAATCATCATCGTTAAAAGCAGTCGTACACAGGTTTATTCTAGGTTAATAAACGCAGGTGCAATGCTCTCAAAGTTGTCAAAAAGAAATTCTAGCACTTAAGTTAGTTATGACCTTAATAAATATTTTCTAAGCCAATCTTTGATTCCGTCATAAATAATGTGAATTTTTGTCATTGGTAAACGACTCCTACGCAGTTCAAAAATACGTTTTCAGAATTGCGAGTCTCATAGGATTCATACTGAAGTATGATCAGCATTGACAAGTCTCAGTCTTGGTGAGCCAGACATTTGAAACCCTGACACCACTTCCTCGGGCACTATGGCGAAATCTGCTCCGATTTCTTAGAATTGATAGCAAGCTCGGAAATTGCTCAGAGTGCAAAAAATTGCTCGAAACGAAAAAGGTTGTTCGAAATAAAACAAGTTGCCAAAACGGTTACCGAGCAACTTGTGGAAAGCACTTAGGGGGAGCTCACCATTGACTTTTTCCCTGGGGGACGTGGATCGACTTCACTGGCTTTCACTTGCTAAATGAAAGCCGAACTAAAGTCCGAGGAAGGCGGGGGTGGGTGTATGACCGCTGCAAAAGTGACTTGCGATCAGGCGTTCTTTTTCTTCCGGCGACACAGGTTAACGTATAAGTCATGTACATAGTTTCTTCTTGCCACCTTGGCTCCTCAGCTGAATCACAAGATCATAAATATTTGAGTTCCAAGTGACTGATGCGATCATTATTCACCTCAAACTAATTTCACTCTAAGTGGTCATGAATTGTGTTTACTGTTGACTGCCTGAGTTTTGTTAAAATTGCACAGCTGACACTTACACTGTTTCTTTTCCTCGATCCTATGTTTTTGCTCATCAGCTTTATGATAGACTGGATCATAAGTGTTTGCTTTCTGTGATATGTCAGTAACTGCAAATATAATCTTAAGTGGTCTTTGTCTTCTTTGCTGTTTTGTTAGCTATTATCTTCCTGTTTAACATAACCTGACCAGAACAGCTGTGGTAAATGACAATCCTCGACAAGTCTGGGTATCAAATTGACAAGATCGGCTTTGGATACGGCACTCTAACCGGCTAATAATAGTTTCCAGCGTTTTTGAGCAATTCTTCTTTTTTGTGGATCAAGGCTTTCTTTTGTTTTTAGCTGATGCTTTCTTTAGTAAATGGTTTGAACCCAGTTGCATCAGTAGTTACTGCGGTTGTAGATGAAAGTGAAGAATGGTCATTTTTTCAGGCTTCTTCTTTCCAATTGCTTAAATTGGCAAATTTACTGCGATGACCATTCTTCACTTTCAAGTTAATAGTGTTTGTCAGTCGATGATGTTGTAAGTCTGGTCGGTTGAAAGCGATTGGCCAGTTGAGCCATGATGGCACTGGCTGAAAGACTCGTGATAAGTTTGTCATCAGTCATTGGTCGATTTCGATCCGTCTTTTGTCAGTCAAATTCGTCGGTTGAGGTCTGTATTTTGTTAGTCAAACTTAAGTCGGTCTGTTAGGTGTCCGTTTGTCGGTTTCGTTTTCGTCGTGGTTAAGTCGTTTGTGAGGCGCCGGTAGTTGTTGACATCTGTTAAGAGGCGTTTGTTCTAAGTTAGTGTACCAGCTTTCCAGAGTCAGTCGTTGAAATAGCTTGTACTGTAGGTTAAGCATCGAGCAGAGTCCCAGTCAACGTTGTCGTTTGTCAGTTGATGCACAGCAATGTGATTGCTGGCATCACCATTTCTCGTGGCTCGTTTGTGTTCAGTTAGTCTCGTGTTAAGATTTCTGCCAGTCTCGCCAAGGTAGGAAGCCTGGCAGTCGGAGCATTTGATCTTGTAAAATTGCTCCCTGTCTGTTGTTGGTCAGTAAGTGTCGTAACGTAGTTCATAGTGTAGGTTTGTGGGCTACACGGATGTTGTAAGACTGTAACGGTGTAGACGGTATTACGCGTGCATGAGTAAACCATCGCCTGTAGGCAATTCTTTGCAGACGACGTGGTCGGCTATCGACCAATGAAAAGGAGAAAGGACAAAAAGGCGTCGAATGATAATCTTGTGTATTTCTTTCTCATTACAACATTACAGTATTACATTTATCTCTGACTAAGTTGCACTTAGATTTATCCTCTTATAGACCCTCGTTTAACCATCGTCATTACTCTATTGTCTCCGTTTGGTGTTCATAGCATCGTGATAATTTTCTTGAAACGATTTTAGCGAGCAAAGACTTCAACCCTCATGCAAGGGAAGTTATAACGCGTCACAGGATAGAATCGAATGTATCTTGCTTGCACGTCATGACTCAGGGCGTGGTGCACAATGGTGTTCAAATCTGAATTGGCGGGAAAAATCTGTAAAATGAGAACAAATCATATCATAAATATTTCTATCAAAATTATAGATAATAATTATGAATCGCATTCCAGACAGGATTATTTTGGTGATTCCGGGATTATGAGGCAACGAGTTGCTAGGATATTAGTTACAGCAATTTTAATTTCATTCAAATACAAGTACATACTATCTAATTAGGTTAGACTTCCTGTGAACGTTAACTGTGAATTGGCGCATGTAAATCGCTTGGGTTAGACTGGATTAAGCTCAATGCATTAGAATCTTCCAGGCTTTCAAGACTACCTGAACTTTTCTTGTTCAACTCGTAGCACAGGATCAAGATTTCAACTAATCACTCATCGGGTGAACGATCATGAAATTGTTTTTGAGGTTCACTTCGCTGACTGGAGACCACTACTAAGCTAGCGAACGTTACTAGCATTTTGACAAAAATAAAGCTTCTCATCATAAACAGAGACAGCTCAAGTTGTATTCTCTGTTGTTTTTTTTTTACTTCTTAAGTATAATTTCTGCCCTCGTAATATATTATAATGTCATTCATCGAAGCATTCGCTAAGTTGAGGATTTGTTTATTTCGCTAGGGGTTGTCGCAATCAATCTATTTTCGTGGTCTCAGTGAGTCATTTTCTGAAAAATAGCTCGTTTGCATTGCTTTTGTCTGAACCAAAACTTTATTATAATCAAAAATACGTTTCCTGTATATCGGATTAGCAGGTAGTTAAATGTTTGAGTCCATTTTTTCATTTAGCCCTTTAGTTAAGACTTGTTCTATACCTTGTCCGTGTTATTTTCCTGGTATGTAGTGTAAGTGACACCATCAGTAGAAAACTTCAGCTTGTAGCTTGTCACCCATGATCCATTTTTCTTTCCTTGCGTCGACACAGCACAGACATAACGTAACCTTTTCATGTCGATTTGGAGATAGTCGGTGTATGTGATATGCTGAGATCTCTGACACCATCCCAATGGTCCATTGAGACGGCCTTTATAAGCGAAGTACGCCAGATACACGGAGCTGGCGGTCATCTGACTATTGGATACGTAGTTCTTGTCCGCCGCTACTCCAATCGCAGTGCAGTTACCTGGAAAAACACCAAGACAAAACACAGCTCTGTCACCAACTTATTCAGTCCACGCCGGAGAAAGCCTCTTGCAAGGAAAATAAAAGAACTAGCAGTAGGAAAGTTGAAGTATGAATATTCCAGAATTAAGCCTACGATACTTTATTCCTTTATGCTTAAGAGCAAGAGATTATGATCTTGTTATAAGCTGGTCCTGCTTGAACTAAGTAGAGACTCTTGCTTTAAGGTCACGTTTTTTTAAATTATTGTGTTACTGCCTTCAAATCCCGAGAAGGAGGTGAATCTTTCAAGGCTCTGGTGGAGCCTTAAATAAAAAAAATAGCAGAAAATCTTTTAAGCTTTCTAACTTCAGCTATCGCATATGTCAACTATATTTATATTCTCTGTATACTTGCTGAAGCCATCATCTTCTAGTGGAAATGAAATAATCGTCGCTACGAACTGAGAGACTGAATTTGAGAGAGTGTGTAAAAGCTTAAAATTATCTTGATCGTTGTAACAAACAATCAGAAAGCTAGTTACAGGGCAGGAAAGAGTTTAAACCCCGATTAAACTAACCCAGGATTATAGAGAGTTTTGTTACTTTTTAGTGAGGTTTTCTGTTTATATTGTTTGTCGTTCAGTTTTGAGTTTGAATTATCTTACACTACACAAGACATCTTCGGTGAAAAACTTTTTTATACAAGAAAAATTAAAACTTTGGTTAACCTTTAATCCTAGGTTAGGGTTAACTGGCTTTACAGTTCAAACAACTTGACCCGGCTAAATGCTGATTAAGTCATGACTTAATTATAAATCATACATATGTTTTTTGAAGTTACCTTTTGGAGGTAGAGGTGTTGTTGGAACTTTGTTTACAATCGTTTCTACTAAAGCCGTGAGGTTTTCAACCATTGAGCACACTGAAACGTAATTTAAAGAAAAGCAATTAATGTGTGTTGATTTGCAGAAATGTTTACTCGATGAGGTTTCCTTACGGTTGCAGTCGAGGTCTGCTCCACATAAGCCGTCTTCTAATTTCTTCACTCTGGCTTCCAGCTTCTTATATTTCCCTCTCCCAGCCAGGACAGGGTTGACTTCTTCCATAAGGACAAACAGCGCCAGACATGCCACAAGTGCAATGCTCAATCGAATGGCCATTTCTGTGAGATAACACAATTTTTTAACTCTGAATAATTGGATTATGAAATTCAACAGTTTTCATTGGCTTAGCCACTCATGGCATATAAGCCATTATACTATGCTCTACAAATATGGCAAAGGTAATTTTTTCAGGCGTTTTTAAAACAATCTTTAACTTCGAGCTTTATCATAACACCCTTGTTTTAATACATTGGTTTTATATAACAGAACTGAAGTATCCTATGTATTTTATAACTTAATCAGTTGTAATCGTAGTTCGAGAAAAGGTAGAATTTATATATTGACAGCAAAAAAGTGCATTTCAGCAGGAGCTAATAGAGTTTTTGGTGCCGGTAAATTTAGTGGTAAATTTAGAGGGGGGGGGGGGGGGGAACAGGGGGGTAAATCTCCCTTCTCCCTACTTTCTGAGCCAATTTCTCCCTCCTCCCTACTTTTTGAGCCAATTTCTCCCTCCTCCCTAAACGGTTACGTTTCTTTTTCTCCCTCCTCCCTACTTTTTCCCCTATTTCTCCCTCCTCCCAACTTTTTTCTGGGCCATTTCTCCCTCCTCCCTATTCTGTTCCTCCCCCCTCAATTTATCATTATAAATGCGTGAATGGGATTGAACAGTCACCTTTCTGTCGAGTGTTTCTTCCACATCATTTTGCCCAAGTTTTTGAACTGACAGAAAAATCTTGTAAAGAACAAAAATCTAAATTACTTACCTGAATCTTAGAGGTATAGAGCGAAAACAAAAAGCTGAGCTGTTGGAACAGAAAAGAACATTAAGTTAAGTTGAAATACGCGTTAAGACGGGTGAAGAAGGAAATTCTCCGCCGGATACTTATCTCTCACCTTCGATCCAAGACAGGAATGATCTTGTGCCTTGAGAAACAATTAGTGTTGTTCGGTAGAATTGTTTGTTTAGTTGTGAACTTGTCCAATTTAATAAGGAAAGCCACTCTTCTGCTATTTTGTTAATCACGTTTTGTTTAATTGTTAAGTTTACTCAGTGATAATTACGTCAAGGTCCCTGAGTGCGTTTCCGTACGTCAGAATAAACAAAATGGAACGAGTAGTCTTCACAGCTAATAGGTACTCACTCTTTTGAGACTGACTTAAACAGTTATTTTCAGTCCTCATTACAGCTATAATTAGTCCTTTTACAGCTCAAACAAGCTGTAAGAACATTTTACTCTTTTAAGGAACTCTTTCTTCTAAGATAATCTTTCTTCAGTTTATCATATAAGTTCGATTTTTCCTCTTACTGTTCAATAAACTAGTGTAGACGTGTAAAGATTCATGAGCATAAACAAAGGAGTAAGAGGTGATGACTTGCAGCTGAACTCACGCACAGAAGTGGAGAAGTTGGAAGATGACATTTCATTCCCTTAATATTTGCGACTCAATCAACAGACTATCATGGGGTCAATAATGAAAATTAAATTGCGGTTTACTATTATAAGCAAGAAGACATAGTTAAGGCGTTGAGCGATAATTAATCTCGTTATACAACAAGAGCAAAAAACACTGAGTTTCCAAGGATGGAAAGTAATATTGTATTTAGGAATTGGCCTTCGAGTGAAAACAGAAACAAAAACAGAACACAAAATAAATTAAAGTTCCTTTTTGTTTTGTAAATGACGTAGATTCAGGTGTATAAGTAAATCTAGATCCTTTTAACAGAATCTTCGTCGTTAAAAGCAATATTTCACAGGTTTATTCTAGGTTAATAAACCCAGGTGCCATGTTCTCAAAGTTGTCATAAAGAACTTCCAGTGGCTAGATTAGTTATGACAATAGCATTAATATTTTCTAAAGCCATCTTCCTAAAGATACTGTCACCAGACAACGCTTTTTCAACTCTCCTTCCGTAGACCCAAAAAGGCTGTATGATGCTATAAAAAGATTCCACTTTTAATCAAAGTGTTTTTTTTTTAATTTAATGTATTAAGCTTACATATATTCCAAAACCAAAAATTCGAAAATTTAAAAAAGGGAGTACCTTGTAAGGGACATACGACCGGGGAGGGGGAGTTCACCATTCACTTTTTCCCTGGGGGGGGGGTGGGGCATGGACTGACTTCACTGACTTTCATTTGCATAAAACGTAAATGCCGAGCTAAAGACAGGGAAAGAGGGATTTTAAATGACTGGTGCATAAGTAACCTGCGATCAGACGTTTTTGTTTTCGGCGGAAAAAATGCTTAGAACGCCTGGTCGCAGGTTAGTGAAAAGACCACGTGGATTGTTTTTGATCGCTGCCACCTACTAGGATCTTCAGCTGCGTCACAAGATTATAAATATTTGAGTTCTGCGTGCTTGATGTGATCGTTTCAAACCAATTAGACTTTAAGTGGTCCTTTCACTATCAGTTGAATTTGTCATTGCTTGCCTGAGTTTTGTTAAAATAACACAGCTGACACTTACACTGTTTATTTCCTACTATGTGTTTGCTCGTCATCTTCATCACTAGATCATGAATGTTTGCTTTCTGTGATGTGCGTCAATAACTGCAAATATAGTCTTAAGTGGTCTTTATCTTCTTTGCTGTTTTGTTTATTAGCTATTATCTTTCTGCTTGTCATAACCTGTCTGAACCAGCTGTGGAAAATACAAATCCTCTACAACTCTGGGTATCAAATTAACAAGAACTGCTTTAGGCAAAAACAGTTTGCGGGCTAACAATAGTTTTAAAGGTAATAGAATTCTTTTTGTGAAGGGATCAATGCTTTCTTTTGTTTTTAGCTGATGGTTTCTCAAGGTGGTTCTGAATTCACTTCCACAATTTGGCAGAAAGTTGAATCTTGACATGTTGATTACAATTCGATGATAAATAATTGGCCCTGTGATAAGCCCATAAAGCTAAAAAAATTTTTATTTTTTGGTTTTTTAAAAAATATTCTTTAGAAAAAGTCTCTTTTATGAGAGAACTGGGTATGTATTTCTTGATTGCTTAAATAACTATTTTAAATATCTCTATTTCATGACGCGTTTCATAACAGGGCTTTTTTTTCTATACTATACTTTGGTGATCACATCAACTCAAATAGACTCTGAGTGGTCCGCCTTAAGCTCCTGCTTATCATCCACTCGTGAACATGATAAATTTGTCTTTAGCGCTTTGTTTAGAGGATGTCAATGGGGCTAACGGTCAACCGTCAAATGGCCAAACCAAATTAATCGTCAACTGTCGGAGATGCAGAGATCGCGCAATGGTGAGAGCGCTCGTCTCTCACTGTTGCGGCCCGGGTTCGATTCCCGGATCCGGTGTCACATGTGGGTTGAGTTTGTTGTTGGTTCCGAGGGTTTTTCTCCGGTTCTCTGGTTTTCTTCCCTCTACAAAAACCAACACTCCAAATTCCAATTCGATCCGGAAATGAGGGCCACAGGTTTGTCAGTTTTCCAGTTGTCCTTGGCTGTCCAATAAGCAAGCCATAATTAGCCGTCAAATGTCTCAGATATCCTTATAAAGCACTAAACCATTGACTTAAAGGGGCATTGTCACGCTATTTGGCAACTTTATGAAAAGCTAGAAGGTGCCTTCTCATAAATTGAATTCCAAAACTAATGATCTAGTTTTTGTTCTTGAAGACTATTTGAAGGCACTGAAACTGTTTCCTGTCGCCTGTCGCTACGGATGGCATGGATGGAAATGGATTGAAATTTGAAAAATTGGCCAATTTTTTCAAGTTTTGATGCCACGAGTTCCAAAAATGCTCAAGAAATTTATCATGGTTAGCCCTCTCTGATAACATTCATTTGATAGCTTCGTCGTAGCTTTACAGAAGCTCTTTATTTATGATTAAAGCCTTAAAGTAATGATTTTAGCATAGAATTGACCTAACACAGCAAAATCCTCGTGACAATGCCCCTTTAAATGGGGTCTTATTATGCTGCTTATAAAGGATCTTTTTAATATATCACAAAAATGCATTTATGCCGCAAGTTATCTAGTCTCCGGAGCAGGCGATTAATACGTTAGCGGTAGCAAAGATGGACGCAATTTCGCAAATTGACTCTATTCATAAATGGCTGTCAATTACTATACCAACCAAGTACTGGACAGGGGTAACGAAGGCTGTTTGAACGAGATTGTATACCATGGGATCCATGTGGACAGGTGAATTCGATTTCAATACACTACGCGTGGACGGGGAAAGAAAACTTGCGGATTCAAAAATATTCGGATACGTGTGGACGCGGCCTTGATAAAGAATACAGCAAATGCATGTATGTAAATGTCCTCCCAACCTCGCTCTGGTGCTATTGTTCATGCGCAATGAAGTGGAATGCGGTAAAGGTCTGTTTCAATATTTAAGAAATAGAAAACATTTACCGTGTTTCTATCGAGTCATACAAACACGAGTGGAAGTTTGGGAGAACGAGAAATGCTGTGGGAACACGAGCCGCAGGCGAGTGTTTCCACAGCTTTTTCGAGTTCTCCCAAACTTTCACGAGTGTTTGTAGAACTCGATAGAAACACAGAGTACATGTTTTCTATTTCTTTTAGGAAACATCACGACGAGAAAAAGGAAAACAACTTGTTAACTTTGATTATCAAAATGTAAATTCTCTTTGCTCGCGCCATCACTACGTCAACAGCGCGCGCTAGTTCTGTGTCTCCATCGAGTTATACAAACACGATTTTTAACCAATCAGCGCGCGTGCTTTCTTAGGACTGTTTTCTAAATAGAAACTATAAACTTAGCTCCTATCTAATGCTATTTCTTTTTCTCTCATTCCCCTGAGCTTAGTAGCCGCGATAAAATTTTAACATGTGGAAAGTGGTCTATTATAAACACGCACAGACGTCTTTGGTCAGCTGGATTCTTCGCAAAAAAATTACACGTGCTTTTCTCGACTGATTATCCCTCCCCTCCCCTTCCCTATCATTAACAATCTGTTACTTGTTGACTCTTCCTAGTTCTCCTAATTGTTTCTATTCAATCAAATTGAAATCTTCAAATCAAGACGCACGTTGTTCAATTTATAACAAGTTTTTACATTTTATTACTCACAGTGTAGATTTCTTCAGAGATTTATTTAGGGTCACATACCAAACTTAATGAGCGCGCGGCCTAGGCCGAGCGTGGTTCTTAAAATGAGTAGCGCTTTTTCTTTGCCGCCTATTTCCGGCGGAAATGCAAAGAAAACTTAAGGGGTAGTTTTTGATGTTCTTGAGTTAATTGTAACGTTATGGCGAACTGTTTGTCAAGACGCCCGGTGAAATGTCAGTTTGAGACTATTCTTTAGGTGGCTTCCTGTAACTTTACGAGTGTTTGTGAGCTGCGGATGAATGCTTTAGGAATTTGCGTGAGCTCGTAGAAAGGCGTCAGGGTTATCGATATTTTATGACGTCAAATAAACCCCAAAAGCAAAACTGGCAGTGAAATATCTCACATTTCCGTTGGTGAGATTCTCTAAAGTTCGGCGGTCTGGACTCACTAACGGCTTAATCACAACTAAGGATAAATCATATCAGATATTTTCTTCGGTGGTTATTATTCGGCATTATTATTTATTTGGGTGAAGTAGATCAATTGGTGTGTTGTGCTCATGGGCAAGACTCTAACTATATTCTCCAAGTGCCTCACTCCACCCGTGTATATAAATACATACCAGGAGCCCATATACTAGGAGCGTGCAACTCCCATAATAAGCCAATGCAACGGCATTTTTACAAACCAGTCTATTTTTAGATATTTTTCTCGGGAAATAGGCTACAGTCTACATGAGCACGCTTCAGTCAGGATAAACAATTCGTCCGCACGTGAACATGTCGACATCATGCAAACATGTCAGGGGCGGATCTAGGGGGAGAGTGCAGGGGGTGCGCACCCTCCCCCCCCCTTCCTTGAGATGAAGCCTCTCTTTCGTATTTGTTTACCTCACCGGTAAGTGACGTCATTCCTTAGAGGTGCACCCCTCCTAAGAAAAATTCTCGATCCGCCCCTGCATGTCAACATTGGTCCGTGCTTGTGACTACAATTGGTCACTGAGATTCCTTTGAGGATCTGAATTTTGAGATAAATTCAAACTAAAAGTATCTGTGCAAACGCCGTGACAGGAATTTGGGGTAGTTGCAGGCTCCTAGTGATGGGCTCCTGTACATACGGAGAACGAAATGCTGAAAGGGGGAAGGGGGGGGGGTAGCCCTGCGATTGACTAGCATCCTATCCAGGGGAGAGAATTGCTCACAGTCGCTTCATGTAACCAGAGATATGCTCTCGCCTGATGGGCGACTTGACTAGCTATCGGAGAATGTTGCTCTTGTTCTTTTTTTGAGAAGTTTATTGACCGAGTATTCGGAGACAAGTAACCGCGCTCTAATTTAACTAGACATATATACTTATCATGAAACACTGATTTAAGTTAGAGGGTATCTTGTCTTCCCTCCTTGTTTTAGCTGAAACGCCAGCGTTTGACGATCAACTAAATATTACAACTTTTTACAAAGGTATTCAATAGTTTAGAGGTGGGCCTAATTATTAACTTAGTGTTTGCTTTTTCGTACCCTGGGTGCCAGAGGTTTTTCTTGCTCGTTTTCCGGTGTCAGCCATGTCTCTGTTGTCTCTATTGTCTTGCGCCGAAGCGAAGCGAAGTATTATTTTCCATCCACCGCGCGCTAGCGAAAACCTCTATTAGTATTTTTACAATAACTGCAGAAATTCTCACGCGCTCATTGGCTAATTTTTGTTGTCAATAAGCGGACAGACACAGGAATTTATAATTTATTCGATGCGTCAACGAACAAGAGCGGACAATTTGTTATGGTAAAAAACAAATTGATGTCAGTTTTTAATGCGTCTGTCCTGTTGTTGACAATGAATTTCGTCACAACATTGTCAAAGTAGTCTGCGGATCCACTCAGCTATCGCCTCGTGGATCCACAGCTACTTTGACAATGTTGTGACGAAAATTCATGATCAATAACAGAACAGTCGCATGAAAAACTTACGTCAATTTGTTAAATACCACACAAGTGAATAGTATTTTTCGCGCGCGCTGATTGGCTAGCTCGGAGGTGATTAGCTTCTGCCTGGTACTATTCACCTTCACTTCGGTGAATAATTTTAATTAGTATATACACACTCAGTGATCTTGGTGTTTTAAGCAATCTGATTGGTTCGCTATCTCTGGCTAATGAGCATTATTCACACCCTAACCGAGTGAATAATGCGTAAGCCAACAAAATAAAGCATACTTTTGAATAAAGCATACTTTTGATTCACACTGATTTGAACGGTGTTTAAGGACCATTATTCTAGACTGTCACGAGGTTTTTTCGAAGATTAACTATAGATTTTCCATGTTCAAAGATTCTGTAAATAGTTTCGCGAATTCGCGCATGCTTTGTACAGCTTGCACGTTTTCCACGCATGAATTGAGAGGTCAATTAAATCAGATTTTTAATGGTTTCCTTTTGAAATGTTGTTGAGATCACTTCCTGTGTATATACTAAAACAATTATTCTTCTCAATCTCGGTGAATAGTGGCAGAATTATTTCAAAGAATAATTGTTAATTATTATTTGATAAAACAACACGTTCCTTAGTTTAGTGCGGAGCACACTGAACAATAAAAAAAATGTTAATATCGAAATTAGCTTCATTACGGTCTTGTCGAGGAAACATTAACTCACATTATACATGCATAATTGCTCAACACATTTGCCATGATAAAAGAGTAGAAGTTGACATTAAAAATTTAGTTCAGATACGTGCTCTGTGTCTTGTACCACTTGTATTGTAGTTTTAAAAATTTCTTTTTAATAGAATCTCGATCTTCCTTCTCAATTATGTTTTTTTTCCTGAAGTTTAAGTTTCCTTTCAGTGAACAGGTCAGAGCGCCACTAATGGAGAAAAAATAGAAAGCCACTATAGTTTCGGTTGGCCTGTCGTCAATACTACAGCGATATCGGCCTTAAAGCCACAACGGCGGCGTTGCTATACATCTAACTGAAGGGCCAGAAAATTTTAATAAGACATGGCGTACAAGCAAATATTAAAAAGTTAATAAACTACTTATAAATTTTGAATAACGATTAATGAAAACTCCGCGATAGAAGAAGATGTTAGGTCCTGGAAAAGGATATTTTTTATGGTTTTCTAAACTGAACACGGAAGATTGGAGGTTTGTTGGCTTTGATGATGTTTGTTGTTTAAACGTTAGTAGACTTATTATCGATGATTATTCGAGAGTGTAAATTATTGAACAAGCACAAATTATTAAGTTTAGCCTCAAGGAAGATTAGAAAAATTTCAAGTTTTTGAAAAGCGCTGTAGAAATTCTAAACAAGCCGGATTCAGCGTCATTTAACAAAATTTAACAACTGAACAGCATTCCCAGCCTTCAGTATGATTTTGTTGCCAAACCAAGCTCATTTTTCCCATTTTCAGTATTTCATCTTGGAGAGGATTAATGAATATTTATTATAAACATATTGAAATAACACAACATCATGCTTTAGAAAATGAACTATTTAAAAAACAGGAACACCTGTTGTAATTGAAATTAGTTCTGTCTAAAGTGAAAACTCATACCGACTGGAACTCTCGAGCATCTCACGTGTGCTAAAAGAATGAGTATTTCGGAGATTCAGCTTAAACAAAAAATTGCAGCTATGCTTCCCATACTTTTTATCTTGCTCGGAAACAATATTCAATTATATTGTGGTTGCTCTGGTAAGTATCTTGTCTTCCCGATTTTAATTTTTCGTAGTTTGAGGTTTCCTTGCGGTTCTTCATACATCTGTGCCCAATTCACTTTGCACGTATCCGAGTTTTTATAAATCTACTGTAGTGGTGTTAACATTTATCGCTTGCTCCAGCATCTCAGATGGGACGCAAAACACTGAAATCTAAACTGAGCGCAGTCACTGGTTATTCGCTTAGCACACATTTTTATCTTTCTATTTTTATCTTAGCTGTAGTTAATGATATAAATAGTGCAAAATAAAGAATCTTGAATCTTATGCATTATGAAAATTTGAGTAGTATGCTTTTGAGCGTCAGCTCAAAACAACAGCATTATGCCTAAAATTATGTCCCAGAGCTAGCACTTTGCTCGACTGATCTTTCGAAAACGGAACCCGTTAGCCGTATTCTTGGATCGAACGAGCGAGTTCAATATTCGAATAATCAATTCATTATTGCATTATTGAAACGACAAGCGGGTTCAAGTTTAAAAATAATCAGTTCATTAATGCAATCTTGAGGGGTACGCTTCACTTAGTTTGACTGTAATTATGCCAGCATGAAAAACTCTTGAGGAAACCCAAACAAAATAACCTACTTGTAACCTGGGCCATCGCCAAGTCATTCGGGTCTAAAAAGCAGGCCACCTTTAGCGAAGGCACTATTCAAAGTTTCCCCAAGTTTCCCAAACGTCGGTGCAAAACGAATTAAACCAAGCAGGAAACATTCTTCGCTAACTGAGAAGTTTTAATTTTTCACCGCAAACTTAAACGAGGGAAGAGAAACTTTTTTCAACATTTACTTATCATAGATTTCAAAATTATAAACGTTAACATAGGAAAAAACAAGCCTTGGCAGAGGCAAACAAGTTTAATCACAAACCCTTTTACAGTATATTTCTTTCTTTTTTCAGGCGACGACGGTCCGCGACATCATCTTCAAGGAACCAGTTGAAAACAAGGCAATGAAGAATCACGTGATCAGGAGTGAGAAAGTCCCTAATGAAGGGAGCTGTCGTGTCTTATGTTATTTGGAGCCTAATTGTGTGTCCATCAATTTAGGACCTTCGGTGGACGGAAAACACAAATGCGAGTTGAACAACGTTACTGATCAAAACCAATTCGTCACCTCTTTAGCTGACGAGCCATCTGTCATCTTTTTGGCTATTGAGGTAATTTACACATATTGATCAAAGAGTACCTTGATAAGTGAATAAAGATGGTGCATTTTGAACTCGGTAATGAAATGTGAAAGGTGAATTGATCAACATGATGCGAGCCTGCGGCAAAGGAAAATCTGACTCCCTGACAGGAATAGAACCCATGACCTCCCGAACACCATGCAGGCTCTCTATCGTCTGAGCTACAAGAGCTGAAAGAGCGCCCACCCGGTGTTCGGGAGGTCATGGGTTCGATTCCTGTCGGGGACTCAGATTTTGTTCCACGCTCGTGTCAAGATGATCAATTCACCGTTCACAAGGAGTACCTTGTTAGAATAAATATCACCGCAAAATATACAAAATTTAGCTCTCCAGTAGCTTAATTAAGTTTTTTTTCTTCTGCACAGAATCCCTGTAGTAGCAGCCCATGTTTGAACAATGGCACCTGTCAAGCTGGATTCACCAGTAAAGGTTTTCGTTGTATTTGTCGCCCTGGAACAACTGGAAAGGACTGCAGACGAGGTATCATAAAATGTATTGTTATGCCTCCTAACACAAATATAAATACGTTTTCTGATTGGAGGAGAACGCGTCACGTGTGGTGAGTCAAAACTCACTAACTCCCTAGGGCGAACAAAATTCCCTTACTCCCTAGGGACGCAACAACATGAACTTTTGACTCGCACGTGATCAGGTCTGCTTCAACCGGTAATTGTAAGCAGCCGCTAGGGGAGGTACTCTCGCAAATTTTGGACAGGGATGTGCCGCGAAGGTTCTTGAACCCTAACCCTATTTAAGGACTAAGAAAGCCAAAACTGATACCCTTTTTAAGGCTCAAACATTCGTTTAGGCGGGCGTTTTCACACTCGAGTATAAGATAATACATTTTAGCTACCCTATCTAAGGACCACACTAGGAACACATCAACAAAAGTTTCATAAAAGATACTCTATTTAAGGACCGAGAACCTTAAAACCCATACCCTATTCCGCGGCACGTACCTATATAGCCCATATATAGGAGTACCCCCCCCCCCCCGCCCGGGGGGGCAGCCGGCGTAAAGCAAACGATTTCTTCTCAATTTTTTCTTGTTTTGAGTTGGAAGGTACAACAACCGCGGGAGCGAGTGAGTTTCGTTTCCCCTCGACCTCAATGTTTCCCTCGGCTTCGCCTCAGGAAAACAGAACTCATTGTTCCCCTTAGGGCCAGTCATTAATAATATACCAAATACATTTCTGGGAGATGAAAAGGTCTTCAGCGCCATATCGAGATTTCCAGCATTTCAGCATTTCTTCTTTCTTGCAGCTTTCAGAAACTGCGATGAAATCTATAAATCTGGTGAAAGAAAAGACGGTGTGTACACCATCAAACCTGACAACTTGCCCGCCTTTGATGTGTTTTGTGACCAAACAACAGCCGGTGGGGGGTGGACAGTGTTTCAGAAGAGACTGGACGGGTCTGGTAATTTTTTCCTAAACTGGAGCGATTACAAAGTTGGTTTTGGTGATCTGAATGGTGAATTTTGGCTCGGACTGGACAAAATTCACCGCCTGACATCAGATGATAACAGCATGCTGCGTGTGGACTTGGAAGACTTTGAAGGAAATACTGCTTATGCCAAGTATAACAAGTTTGGTGTGATGAGTGAGAATGAAAAGTACAAGCTGATCCTAGGTTCATACTCAGGTGATTTAATTTGGAGATTTACATATCTCTCTGTTCAATCGCTTCGCGTTTAAACCATATTTCCCATGTTACCGGGTTTTGCGACTTTCTGACACTACTCATCTTTTAGCCACATTTCGGGATAAAATGTCATAAAAGTAAGATTGTAAAAGCTGAGCAGGTACAGAAGCTTTTTCCCTTGGCTTTTGAAAGTGTAATAACGTTATGATGACCGTTCGTTAATAACTTTGCCGCACGGATTCTCGACTTGGTAAACATACTTTGGGACACCCTCGTTCCCAGCGTCCCCGAGAGAGAGGAAGAGAGAGAGAACTGGAGAGAACGAGGTTGGGTTTGAAGGAAACATTGCGACGTCACTTTCACAAGCCAGATACGAGCGCACACATAAGGCTGAAATTTTGATTTTTTTCGTTTTCATCTTTCGCTTGTGAATAATATCAACTCACGTCTTGTTTTAATGTCTCAGGAACTGCTGGCGATTCCTTCATTGTTCATCGTGGTCAAAAATTTTCAACTCAGGAGCGAGACAACGACAATATAGCAAATATAAATTGTGCCAAGGCTTACCATGGCGCGTGGTGGTACAACAGGTGCCATAATTCCAACCTGAATGGCCTCTATCTTCTTGGTAATCACGCCTCGTATGCCGATGGTGTAAACTGGGAAAGCTGGAGGGGACATTACTACTCGCTGAAGAGGACTGAAATGAAAACAAGACCAATGAATTTCTGAAGTATCATTATTGAGCATACCTTGATTGTAAAGCTGGAAAATTTCTTAGAAAAAACTCACTTGATAGAGGAACCAGCTTTTGCTAATATAAGAGAGAAAACTGTACACTAAGAACTATAGAAGAAGTCTTTAGGACTGAGCCCAATGCGCGAATGCCCGATTAGAATATTCGACCCGCCTATTCCTCATAAACATTGTAAGAACTAAACATCGTAAAACATTAATATCT